>CAJRST010001113.1:4088535-4234280 GCA_907169785.1 Menidia menidia | reverse complement strand
GATAGATAGATAGATAGATAGATAGATAGATAGATAGATAGATAGATGTGTAATGTATTAACAGAAGTAGTCAAGATTAAGTTTCCTAGCTCTTTTAATGTGTTTTCAGTTGGAGTAGATAATTTGGTCCAGTGCTACAAACATCTCATTGCCCTTATAGTCACAAATTAGATCTACCGTAGTCTCAGAAATTCTTCACATATAAGAAACTGATCAAATAACTGCTACATGTATGAAGAAATAAACCCTTAAGTCTGTGCAAATTCTTTGGTAGAATTAGCCTATAATTACCCATAATGAAAACCAATTATACATTGTAATGTGAATATTTGTTAGCATTAGCTTCTTTCACATTTTGTTTCCTGAAAAGAATCCCTATGAGGGATGGAGCAAGTTTACTCACACATTCTCGCACGCCCATATGTGCACGCTCACAATTAAACGCAGATGTTGGACTGGCTGAATGCATCTGACATCCATCACCATCCTCCCACCCACTTCCTTTTTTTAATCTTCTCATTTGCTCATTTCCTTGTCTTCAAATGTGCCTGGTGATATTTCACTGTTATATGCGGCAATTTTTCTTGGCTTCATGCTGGAATCTGAGGAGGCACATTCCAGTCTGCAGGTGTCTTCCAGCACTAGCTCAGCCAGCCCGTGCTTTATTTCACATAATTAGAAGATAATACCCACAGCCCCCACCCCCATGTCAGTGCTGACATATTATCCTCCTCTGTTGTGCTGTCACACCAACATGGTTGAGTCTAAGATCTTCCATGCTGCTCAGCTCAGCTCTGACTTCAAACTTGTCTAAATATCCTCCTCTCATCATTTGCATAAAGAAGAAAATACTATAGGTATTTTTCTACCAAACACAGAAAACCTCTGAGAGAAATGCAAGCTGAGAACCGTGATGTACTTATTCTAGGAGATGACTCATTTCTTTTAAACTTGACATGATTCCTTTGTTTATTTCAATTATTGGGTATTAAATCACACAAATATATTCATGTGACTTCGGAAATGCTACACTCTCAGTTCCAGATTTCGGTTCAGTCACAGCTTGGGTTTGACGTTGATGATCCAAGAAGGAGCTCCAGGAACCGAGCTGCCGCTGTATGCACCAGTCCGCCTGGCAAAGACGGTGAGGGACCAATTTGGACACGGTTTGTGCTTAACATTAACACCGCTCGGTTTCAAGAACAGCGACCGGCAAATCTTCCTCTGCGATAATGAAGGACGCTCCTCTGTAATGATGCATACTTTATGAAGTAGAGCATGGGATTTTAAAGGAGCTTCATGAACAGAGCCTCATTTGTCTAAAAGATGACAAACATACACCTGCCAAGAAAATGAGGGGCTGCGCTAGAAGGCATTCTTTTTTTCACCCCACATGATGCTCCCCTGTTACTTTGTATAGATGATTTAAGCACACAGTGAGGATTTGATTTTTAACAAGTGGATACTATTTTTTTCAGCATGTCTCTCTGTGTGACACTTCCTGGATGAAGAGTGTATGAGCCGTGTCATAAATGTAGATACTGATTCAATCTATTCAACAGTTTGCTTTAATTTAGAAAAAAAAGGTGGTTGACAAAGGACGAATGATGTATTTAAACTGTCATTTAGTAAAATCCCTTGTTAAACAGAACTCAAAGTACTGATCTGAAACTGTGCTGTGAACCGTTACCCTGAGGATAAGATATTTAACTTGCTAACATAGAACTGAATCATTTTAGGATGATTAAAACTCAGATATTACTGCCACAAGTGTACATGTAATTCATCTTTGAGGCCGTTTCACAGCATACACTGTTATGCTGCGGTCCATTGTTGCATCAAGATATGATCAGTAACTAGAATAAAACATGCTAAAATGAGGCAGAATGGAAACTAGGAATGTGTTACAGCCCTGACTTGAGTGTCACTTGAAAGGCTTTGGAGATTGCTCTGAAGACGCTCTACTTTAATGCAGAAGCCAGATTGCATGGTTGGCTTTTTGATAGACCTGAAGCAGGACTGGGTTTTCATCAGGCATTCACGCTGTGACAGACAGCATGAATTTAAAAAGGGACTTGCCACAGAATGGCTTGTCTAACCAATGGCTAAAGCTGCTCATTGATTTTATTGACTGATAGCGTGGTATATTGTGTTTACAGAGACAGCTAATGCTGCAGAGTGAATAGCTCCGGCTGGCCTTATTTGCGCGGTGTTGGTTAAAATTTTGCCTGTTATGACTTTTTCTGGAATTCTGTCATTTCCTCAACACCAGTTGATATAATTGAAAACAAAATCTTTATTTTTTACTCAATTTAAAAAACTACATGGATGTCCACTGTATGTATGACTCTCTCAGGATTATTTGAAGGCATCCACTCCAATGTAATGTAAAATGAAATATACAAGAAAACATAGCAAACTAACAACTAGAAAAACAGAAGTTTTGTTAGTAATAATTTCTTTCATAGATCAACTTGCAGATGCAGGGAAGAATTGAACAGAATCAAGTTGCTGGTCTTTGTTTGCACTTAAATGATAGATCACAAGACATCAAGAGTCAGGATTCACATATTTAAAGAAATAGAACAAACTAAATGCAGTGAGGCTGCTTTTATGAAAAACCAGACCTTAAAACATAACAACTGCAATTGAAGAACAGGAATCTAATAAAAATATGAATTCAATATAATATGAATATAAATATTTATATAACTAAGGAAACAGCCTCGATCTGACCCGAATTTGTTATCAGTGAACATACTAACAAATGTTTACAAATGTTTCCAGAAGCTTCCAGACCTTTTCTTATTTTGTTGAAAACTCTTCAATATTCAGTTAAAAACACATTGTTACAGCAACCTGCCGTAATAATTTAGTTGCCTAACCTTGATGTGAGCAAATTCTATGAAGCATTTATTAAAACTTGTATTATATGAGATTCGTGATTGTTTTGAACCAAAAGCTTGAGTTCAGACAGTCCATAAAGAAGCAAAACATCTTTCCTCAGCCCCTTTCACCTTGCTGCGGCAAATAACGGACTTCCTCCGTTCATTTGGGTATTTTAAAAAACAAGTGCGTCCACATTAGGGGAATCCACCTTTTAAAGGTTGTGGTAAAGGGCAGCAGCCACCCGGGTGGGCAGGGCCCTGGCTGATATTGGCAACATCTCTAAGTGATGTCTCCAGATCCTCATACATTATTCACACATCGATGGGGGGGGGACAACTCTCCAAAACTAGATTTCCCTCTGCGATTTCACACTGACTCGTGTCCGTGTCAGCTCGGTTTAGGTTAAAGAGCATACCTGCAAGAATAAAAAACCTTTACCCATCTTTTACATATTTATTGGATTTTAGTATTCTGAATGTATGAATCTAGCCTTAAGAACAAAGCTGTATAATCAGCTTAAATTCAATCTACTAGTAGAATTGAATTAAGTATCAAACAAAATTTGTGGATTCCTCAAAATATTCTGCTGTTGCAAAATCATTTACGCAGACAGGTCTTCATTGGTCACCCCTCTGGTAATTATTACAAATAAGCAAATGAATCATCTATCCCTACTACAGCCTTCTGATTATTATGTATAATATTTCAGAAATGCATTCATTTAACATGCTAATTAAAGGCTTAGAATTTATGACTGTGTCTCAGGAGGCCGAGTCTGTTAAAGACACAGAACAGGCGTAACTAATTTTAGGCACTTACATGTGCAGGCCATTGTCTTTATATCAATGTTAGTCTTTCATCAAGTGATGATCTTTTAGCTGCTACCCAATTGATCATTTAAAGAACAAGCGTGATGGATAAAATTGACCTTTTCCTCCTAATGAAATGGCATTTGTACTGCCACCAAACTGCGGAAACACACTTGCTCTCAGAACCCAGGCTTACTCACCGCTGTAATTTCCTTTTTTCAACTCAGCCATCAAAGTTTGAGGAAATAAATGAATACCCTCACAATGACTGGCAGTAAAATATGCAGCCACAGCATGATAGATTTGTTTTTACAGGATTTTACATTTCCGGCAGCCACTGTTACACACATTTTTCCTCACACATTTGGAGGCAAGAATGCAAAGTATAGTAAACAAGACAATGTGTCAAATCTGGTTCTACATTATTGTTACATGGGTTATTTGATCTATTCTTGTGGGTGAGGCGTATTCAAATCACAGAGGTTTTTTTTGTATGGTTGTCTGCACAGGATAAGCAGCTAGAGATCAATGGAGGTAAAGGAACAGAATTAGCTCTATTGTACTTGAAGATTGTCAATCTTTACTCAACATACTCAGAAAGAGTCCAGAGCCACAAGAGTGCTGATGGATACAATGCACTATGTTGCCGTCCTGCAGTTCTCTATTATGGCTAAACAGGCTGCCCTTAACAACAGAGGACAAATGGGGGGGAGTGCAAGGTTACTATCTATTTTGTTTCAAAGAGCTTACAGCTCACTTCAGTAGAGTGAATGCATTTCTATCTACATGAACAGCAGGTACTCATATTGATCTCATGTGCACATTTCCAGAGAATGTCCTCTTTCAGAGTTAAACGGAAGAATTTGATTTGGACATTTTGGACTTTTTGGGGGCCCTGTGCTAATGTTAAGTTGCACATTCCAAATATCAACCATTTTTTGTTTTCCAAAATTGAAGAATGGAAAGGAACCAAACGGTGCATTAAACATAATGGCAATGTTCACATTTCCCAAAACTAAAACTAAAATAATTCAACAACACCAGTTTATCTTTTTTTGTGCTGAAAAGTCTAAAGTATGAGTTTGCAAGATGTAATTTTGTTTTTTCAAAAAAACAAAACCAAGGAAAATTCCCTTAACTTGGCAAAAAAGACTAAGAAATAAACATTAAACTATAACTTCTTTTGCAATCACAGCATTCCAGTAAAATGAAGGGAAATGAACTAACTTTAAAGATTTGAACTGACAGTGTTTTAAACACGTTTTTACACTTAGTGGAGGTGTGAATCAGCTGCAGGTGGTATTAAGGTTTTAACTGACCTCAACTTCTGGAACAACCACAAAAGTCCAGGGTACAATTTTTCATTTTCTGTTGTAAGTTATATGTTAATGGACTGTCCACCACCTGTTAGGAGTGTGAGATATGGGCTCTTCAGTGTGTGGAAGTTATATAAAGACTCTATTACAGTGTGCTACTGAAGGAATAGTTTTGTAATCTATAGCCCTGTGGAGTTTCTTGTTCAAATTAATGACTTGATTAATTACTATTCAACCCTACTATGTAAGATAGAACTTGTGTCTTTCTTATGAACACATTTAACCTTTTGATAGTGGATTCTTGAAAAATGACTATCTCTTCAATAATTAAAAAATCTAGCTGTTCTGGCAATCTTGATTTAATATATAAACAGAAAATCGTTGTTCGTGGTAGAAAACAAAGTGCTCACTATACTCACACAATTTTTTTGTTTGCAGTCATTTATGAAAGAAACCAAAAGGATTATGCTTGAAGTCAAAGGTTGTTTGGACTAAACCTCCATGAAAGTGACTTGGATGTACAATGAGGCTCTAAAACCTCTTAATACCACGCACACTGACCCATAATTTAAAAAAGGATTGACAGTAAAATTGTTGATTTTGTTTTTTGTGTGTTGCAAACTCCACCAAATGACTCCTTTCATCATCTGAGTTTGAACCAATTCTGCATGGAATGTCAGAAAGAACCATATGATTATTCTGTAGCATCCAATTCATGCATGCCCACAGCCAACACAAAGAGTGCTGGCTCGCAACGCAGCCAATTTTGCTCTGTGCCGGCTTTACAGAGACTTACATTAATGTTTGAGATCTATGGGCTCAAAATTGAAGAAGCATGCTCCAAGTTTGCATTTCTCAGTGGAAATGGTTTAGAAAATATTTTTGCTGTATACATGACTGTCACTCAAATCGGCTCCCTTGATATCCTTGATATCACTTGAAAGTCACCAACCCATGTTGTTTTTTTCTGTATTACATAATAACTTGGGACAGGATTACTGTTTTGCTTTGATAAGTACTTCATGACTTGTTTGACATAAGTCATTTGTTACTTTGTTTTTCCCATCAGTAACCTATATTGATAAAATCTGTATAATTATTGCCACACAACAAGCACCTCCCCACATTCTCTCTTCCAGTTTTTGGATTGTTTTTTCCTTTGTATAAATGGAAGGTATTTTATTCTCATGTGCATATGTATCCTAGACAGTGATATAAGAAAGCTGACAAGCTTTATGATGCGGAAGTAATCTCATTATTTAAAATCTGTGGGTGACAAGGACAGCAGTGGAGAAATGCAAATTGTGCTCAGGTGAGAATACCCTTTCTAAAAGTGGCAAAGAACTCTGAGGTACTTTCAAGCTCAGAACAGTTCCGCCAGACTGCTTTATCCTTCTCTACAGAGGAGTAGAATGCGGCTTCATCTTCTGAAAATGATGTTGCTGTTTTATTTTTTTGGAAATCCCAATTACATATCACCTATATAATTCTTAGCTGAGAAATTCATATATTTATGCAATAATCAGGTATCTAGTTTAACTAAAGACAACAGAGAGACATAGAAGGGAATAGGACTGGAAGTATGTCTTGAGCCTTAGCAATAGTTTTTATGGATTTTTTTTATTAGAAAAATGCTTCCTAAATTGGCAGTTTTGGTACAAAATATTTCTAACTAATTTATTCAATATGCATATAAGTCAATGTCCACAAAAAGTAAACAGCAGTTCAAAATATTGAACTGATTCTCTGCTGTGTCCATCCCTCTACATTCACAACATGTGGACAGATCTACTTACATGTCTTATGTAAGACCAGACTAGTTTCTTTCATAATATCTGTTAGAATATTTCTTTAATTAGTTCTGTTTTGGTTCCAAACAAATTTTCCAGGCAAATTCATTTTACAGCCAAACTTTTAAAATGTCCTTCCTGGGTGAGAGTAGTCAAGTGCAGGAGTGACATTAAATCAGTCGTTCTCTGTCTCAGGGGAAAAAATGGCTGCTGCTCCTGCGCATCTGATGTTCCCTCTAATCTTTTCGTTACTTCAATTCTCCATGGGACTTGCAGTTATCTGTGGTTCTTTGTGGAAGGGGAAGGATCTCATATCGACAAAGAACTGAGCCATTGTTGAACCTTGAGAACAAAAGGTGTGCCACCGCCACGGTCCCCCCCCCCCCCCGTATCTCACCACATCTCTTCAACAGCTCCTTCTGCTGACTGTTGGGTGTTATCTTCTGTTCCCTTGTTTACCCCCTCAAGCTGGTGTACAGACCATAATCAGATCCACATTCAGCTATTTTTATTCAACTTTATTGTAAAATCGTGAGGGTATAGCTGCAGTGCTTACCAGGCACAATTACAAATCGCTCCCACTGCTGGGAGATGCCACAAGGTTGCTGTGGAAATTTGAAGGTCTGTGCTGCACCATTTTCACCCTATTGGAATGAACTAGTAGTTTCATTACAAAAGATTAACTGAACATTGATAATTCCTCGCTGGTATGTGCTGTTACTGGTCTATTTCTCTCTTAGGCGACAGGCATTAACCAAGCAATCAACTTTGATCCAAAACTCTCGTGTTAATGAGAACATAATACAATCACTTCCACTCATGAAAATGAGATAAAACCATGCACATGAATTTTTCTGTTCTCGTTTTGTTCCCAGGCGGGGTCAATGCCACGGCAAGACATTCAAAATATTGTGGACAAAATACTACTCTTTTTTAACGATCTGAAGGTAAAATTCTTGTTGACACTCAGGTCATTGTCTTCCCTTGAACACTTTGCACAGCTCTGTCGCAAAAGGATTTTTATATAGCACCGATTGTCTTCTATTTGAGTGAAATATTTAAATTGAAATGGTTTTCATAATTAAATAGAGAGAAGTTGCTATAGTTTAATGGTCCCCCTGAATATGCATTAGCCATATGCCCTCCTGAGTTTCTTGGTTTGATGAGTCATTAATACAGAGTCTCAAAACTTATATTGCATCACCTTTAAGCTTCAGTGGAATGTAATTTGTGAATATTGCATTCTTTTCAGCGACTTCTAATGAAGTGAGAAATGAATAAGTAGACGAGTCGAGAATAGCCTGAACAGGAGAGAACACATGATTATGTGGCGTGCATTACCTGTGTTGACTACCAACTGTACTTTGTCACTGACCTTCCTGTTTCCAGCTGAATAAAGACAGCTGATCATGTACTGGAAGAGAAGATTGTTATAGTGTGCACACCTGCGTTCAAGTGAGCCTCATTGTGTTTGGATTTCTGTAGAGGTGTGATGATCGCCAACAAGGGATCTTGTGCATTTCATTGTCTTTTAGCCAATTATCCTGACAATAGAAAAACAGATCATGATACTGTAAATGTCTTAATATACTGTATGTATACATGCACATATTCATCTACTCGTCCACAAACAGACTATTATGCATGTACACAAAAACACAGAAACTATGTTCCAAATTAAATTCAAGATCATATTTATTTACTCACCAACACAAATAGATCTATTAATTGTAGTGCCACGCCTGTTTTTTGGGGGGGGTGTTTTGTCATGTCTTGGTCTTGTCATTTCCTGTTTTATTTTTTTAAGTAAATCCCCTCTTGTTTCAGGTCACTTGCACTTCCCTGTGTGTCACCTGTCTGATTGTCTCCCCTAATCTCTGATTATGTTCACCTGGGGTTCCCCTCCCTTCATATGTTTAAATAGTCTGTGTTCCTCTTGTCTGGTGCCAGTGGGTTTCCTCACGTTCGTCCTTCGTCAGTTTGATACTGAGTTTAACCCCGCCGCAGAATTCCTAGTCTTAAATTCCCGCATAAGAGTTATTATTATTTTGCACTTTTATAGTTTTTCCTCCTCGACTAGAGTGAGAATTACTTTGTACTTTGTCCATAGTTTTGTTCTGCCTTATTATTTTGAACTATGAGAAAAGACAAAAAAACGAGAAAAAGGTAAAAAGAAAGAAAAGAAAAAAACTGAGAAAAAGAAAGAAAAAACAATAAACAAAAAAAGAAACAACAAAAAAAATTAAAGAATAAATAAAGAAAAAATAAAGAAAAAATAAAGAAAAAAAAACACCAACCCCCCCAAGGTGTGACATGTACGGATGTTAGAACAGAAAACATCAGAGTGTAGATTAATACAGGCACAGTTTTGAAAGCACTTTGCTAATTAAAGCTGGACCACAATACCTGAAAGCCCTATCAGAAGACTTGAATAGTATCCAGGGACAGCTACGGGTCCTGTATCTGACAACATGAGACACTTGATCAAGTTGTACACAGTAAGCAAGGAAGAAAACAACTGGGGGATATTATCAATTTTTGAACAGGTAATCAATTAGATTATTTCAGTACTGCAGTGATATGTTGCTTTTTTTAGTTGATCAAAGAGCTCCGCTCCAATTATTCTGAATTAGCTCAACATCCTACTAATTGTCTGGATGATTTTATTTTGACATCAAAATGTTTGACGATGCAGCTACACAAGGTGTTTTCAAGGCCATTAGTGACAGCTGTTTGATCTCTTTTGTGTTATATTCAGTCAAATAACACAATAAAAAAAAACACTATTTGTTTTATGATACTGGCAGAAAAAATGTTTCTCTGCTCTGTTTTTTAGAAAGTATAGGTCATAATTCATCATTATTTCCATGTATATGCTATTACTAGACCCTTACAAACAGTGGAATTTTGGGTCTTGGCCTGTTATTACCATTGACATTTGGATGGTCCAAAAATATTGCATGAATGCTAAAGAGCACTCAAAATATCCAGTCTATATAACTACCACCTTGTCAAGGAGAAAAATTGCAGGGAGTGAGCAGCGATGCTATTTAAGACCTTTTTATTTTTTTAATAAAAAAATGGCAGTATGGTCAGATCTATTTGGTATAGATGAGGACAGAATAAACTGCAGTTTGGTGCTAACACAGATCCTCATGACCGATATTTCACGTGCAGCGGCCAGGAAATACAATCATATGGATCCGGCAGACTGTAGATGATTAGGGATCAGGGCACGATGTCCTCTCTGGATCAGTTGGTCACTCTCTCATGAGTAAGATGACCCCCTTTATGACCAGGGACTGTTCATAAAGGTGGACTCCTTCCATTCCTTAGAGGTCAGTATGGTTTAGCCAGCCAATTTTGTCATCCCCTGGAAAAAAACAACAACAACAGCTGAGATTTCTACAGTTCTGTGGCATCAGGTACCGTCACCTTTCCAGGTAAATCACACATCCAAACCAGGATGACTGAAAAATGGAATAGAACTCCATGCAAGGAATTAGTAGATAACAGAGGTTGTGGTAGTTGCATAGCTAGGGCAGTGTCTGTATTAGACGCAAGATCTTTCTTTTCCCATTTATCTGACACACCCCATCTAATCTCTGTAAATGTTACGATGGGTCTCAATGCTTCATCACAGCTCATTTGATATTTTGCTCTGTGATTAAAATGAAAACAGACTACAGAATGAAATTCAAATCATGCATTGACTGACATGATTGAAACCCTCACATCTTGAAAACCTCTTTCAAGTCCGATTAGGTTGGGACAATGAGACATTTCAAGTCAACATTCATTTTCCGTTGCTGATCAAATTCCGCGGACTTAGCTAAAAAAAACAAACAAACACAGCAGCTCTCTACACACAAAAACAACTTGCTGCATGTGATAACGTCACGGGGCAAACGCACAAAACTGCACTAACAATTGTACTACAATTATATAGACACAGAGGGAGAATTGTGCATAAGGGTGCACTTGTACCCGATGGTTTGTGTTTGTGATTGATTCAATTACTTTTTAACATTTGTATTTAAGAAGAATTAAGAAAAAACCCCAATCAACATGCTCTTTTCCTCATTGAAGAGCACAAAGCATATGTTTGCACTGACAGTAATGTCAGAACCAGTAAAAGGAAGGAGAATTTTAAATTATTTGTTACGTTTTACCAATGGTTTTCGGAAACTTGGTCTCATAGCCAGTTAATTTTTCCCACCCCAATTGGCCCCTGTCCTTTTCCCATGCGTTTGGCTATTGTGTACCCGTCTACATAACAGTTCTGTACAAGCATACCCTCTGTGTGGCACAACATTAATCGTGACTCCCACCAGTCACCATTTGACTGAGGGTGAATAATTAAATGTCACCTCAAAGTAAAGGGTGTCAGTCTTGACAGGTAAATATTTTTCTGTTGCACACCCTGACACAAATCCTAACAAGGCTAAGAGCAGATAAGGAGCATGAAGAGAAATGAGAAAAACAAAAAATAGCCATAGCATGACCAAAACTGCAATGGCACCAAAAGAATAAGCAAGAATTGCAGTTGGGAGAATAGGCAGGTACAACAAAGTGCCTCGGAATGACAGGTGCTTTCTTGTGACTTCAGCTTGTGCTTTGGAACAGAAGACAGACAGCACACATGAGGCTAACAGACCTCCAACTGCAACATAGCTCTGAGGGAGAATCAGCCATAGTTTTGTCCATATTCCTGTAAAACTGAAAATTGGTACATTCACATGTAGTCATTCTTTTATTCCTATAAATTTTCCCTTTTTTTCAAATACGCACCACACATCATCAATAAAGTGTCCACATGGTTTTCTTTTCTAGATTTAAATCTCTATCAGTGCCCTCATCGCTGAATAGACATGAACCAGAAATCCAACAGAGGTTTTAGAATACTCTGCTCCATAGAGCCTAGAAGGAAGAGACTGCGTCTTTGAGATTTTGGTCTGGTTTTCCTTTTTATTTGTACTATGCTGTCGTTTTTTGAGGAGGCTTCTGTGCTCACTCTCATGATTAAACAATAGCGAACCACCACCCGCACCAGTTGATGGTACAGGCTTCTATTTTTTAGTTGTGGGAAGAATCACATCTCATGTCTTGTTTAATAGCATGTTGGTGTAACATTGCCTCTTCAGCACATTAGCTATATTTACAGCCACACTTTTCCTTCGGAACTTGCCTCGGCATGCTGAAGAAGCACTGAGAACGCATATCCTCAAACTGAGGTTCACGATTAATTTATGGGCACTTTCAAAATTGTGACACATCTGGTAGCCCGGCACTATGTCCCTCCACTTGGCTGTAGACTGTTGCCTCACTTGGTAAGTCTCTCCATTGAGATCAATTAATGCCCATCATGAACGTCCTCAGGTGCAAAGATAGAGGTGTGAGAGAGCTGTTGCAAAACACCAACTGTTAAGTAGGAGAGAAGAAGAAAGAGCGATACTGCATTTGCACATTTTATATTACATCATGGAAAGCTGTGCATCGATGTGCGACGTGCACGTCCAGTGCACTGCATATTTGTGTGAGATTGCGTGTGTTCATTGAGGAGGCTTCATGCTGGCTGCTGTTCAAGCTGATAACCCTTTTCCTAAAAACTTGTATGACGTTATCAGAATCTTTTAAAATCATGTGCATAATTTTTTGGATCATTTAGAAAAACAAATTGCTAAAAATAGTGAAGAGAGTGTGCCTAATCGTCCCTCTGAGGAGTAGCACCGAATAAAATAAAATCAGAATAAAATCTGTCAATGTAAAGATATATCTGTAATTTATTATTGTGTCATATAAACAAAGTTTGTAACAACAGTTTTTTCTCCTTTTTTCAATTTGGTGAAATTAAAAAATTAATCCTTTCACCTCTTACAAAAAAAGACAAAATGTATTTTCTTTAATTATTTCCATTTAACGGATGTTCTTGATAACTTGCAAATTATGAAGTCAGTTTTATTTGAATTTTATACCGATCCCATTTTTGAGGGGAATGAGGTGTTGTGGTTACGTTTTTTGTTGTGACATGATTTTTGAAAATATTTGCAGTCATATATTCGCACATGATGAAGTATCTAAATAAAAACCCTACAATTTTGCCTTATATATTTTTTAATGAACATCAAGTAATATAGAGCATTTCCATCATCTCATGAATAGACTCTGAAAGATGCATGTTTACTCCATTTCCTGAAGGAACTATATCCATTAAATAAATAGGAGATATTCAGACTCATGGGCACTCATGCACAAGTAAAGCATAAAAGTTATTCAAAAGAGGCCATTTTCTGGTACACTGGATTAATTGGAATGCCCACTGTAATTTCCCTGTAAACACATTTGTAATTATTTAGACTGAGAAAATAAATATCTGTGGCTGGAGAACACAACCCCGGAATGCTAACATTAAAAAAAAAAAGCTGTTTAGCATTGAGAGGATTTTTTTCTAAGATCTCAGTTTTTTAAATTACAGACTGTTCTATGTCAGTGTTTACCAAATGTTTATGATGTAGTGCAATTGGTTAGTTATGCAAATATCCACGTCCTACAATACAATACAATACAATACTTTGAATACGTTAGAGGGGCAATATAGTTACAAGTTTGGGACACCATTTTAATACACAATTTTCCTAAAGGTACTGTAAGAAAGAGGCTGTAGAATATCGAGTAAAGCTTTCTAGGTAGACATGCAGTGGAAGGAGAACAACGACAAGAGGAGCTATAAAAGATGCAAAGAAAGGAAGCTGTCTCAAGTTTTGCAGTACCTTAGAGTCAGATAGAGTCACTTTAAGCTTTCATAAACCTCTATAACTTTTATGAGCTGCCTTCTTTCTTGGGTTATATGAGTTGTAGGTGTGGTCTTTTCCACTTGAATTTTTTTTCTGTGCTGTCTCATTGTGCTTAGTCATTTTCGAAGCAAAATGAAACAGGAATCTTAAATTATTTTGTGATTTTGAAGTTACATGTTGTCAAAATGCCTTCCATCTCAACCACTGATGTGGAAATTACAGGTCAAATTGCTTTCTAAAATATGAAAAATGAAGGGTTTGATAAGAGACGATGACGCTCTTCACCTGCTGGTGAAGAACTGTAATAAAACTCACAAGGTTGAAAAACAGGTTGGTTGGCTGGATGGATAAATTGAAATGTGATGTGATGTTATTGCATCAGCAATGATTGTGGCGGAGCTTATAAATCACACAAGAGCAAATGTAAAACTAGTTATTTATAATGATGGATTGGACTTGGCACTGCAGACTCTGCGAGCTGCTTTAAATATGTCTGTGAAAACAATGAGAGCCTGTGCGGAAACTAAATTATACATTAAACCTGCAGTGCTTTTTAAAAAAAAAAACCCAATGCCACCCTGCATACTGTCCTGAATCCTAGCTCACAAGTCATGTGTTCTGTCCATCAAGTGAGCACTAAAAGGTTGTCATGAGGGGAGACACACTTTGTCATCTTAAAATGGTTACTCTAAATGTAAATAGGAACAGCAAATCTGGGTAAACTTACCCTTCCCTCTCAGTTTTCTTAGTTGTAGTAGAATAATCCCATATAATGAAACTGAATAAAGTAAATGCTGTTTATACCCTGTTTTGATGGCCTTCCTGAACCTCTTCAATAGCAGTCGCATCTTTGTCCTCAACACCTAATGCTGCTGTTAGGCTGAGCAGACACCGTTTGGGATTTTAAATCAGAAAGTGTAACTGCTTAGAGTTTTTTAAGATTTGGTTCGATATACAGCTTTTTGTTTCGGCTGGTTGTAGTAAAGGCTGCCTCTTTTAAACCTGAAAATGTCCTCACTGATGATGACGCCTCCCAAATCTCCATCTGTTCTCATTTCCAATGGATACTGTTGCTCAGTCTAAACTGCTTGCATCTCACTTCTCACAGATATTCACAAGGTGTCTTTCTGCAGCAGCATTTAGAGCGCTGAGAAAATGCTCGATGAGATGCAGCGAGAAAATGTGCCGGCAACCTGCTGTAATCTGTACGATTTAAAAGAGTGACAAACTCCACCGAAGACACTGATGCCGGTTACAGTGTTCTCACTGCGGGCACTAGGGTTTGAATCAGTTGCCATGGTTTTTTTTTGCAACATTCAGTCTGAATGGCCTTATTTGAATCTCCTGTCTCTTTGATGTACCCTTCCAAAGACTTTTTTTGTGTTTAACACAGAAAGAAAATGATAATCAAACTAACAGAAACCTTGCTCACATAAAAAATAGGTTTTTAAAGAAATAGATTTTGTGTTTTTCTTGGGTCAGCCACAAAAATCGCATCCACACTGCACAGGTGAATAAAAAGGAAAAGAAATATAATTTTGTGGCATGTAACAGTTAAAAGTCCTGTCGTCAACATTAGCACAGCTTGACCTTTGCTGGTATCTCCTTGTGTCTTATCAACAAGACTCTCAACCCACCACCATTTCCAAACAATAATATAAATGGAGTCAGGAAAATACAGGATGCCCTGATTATAATACCATTATCATAATGTAGCCAAATAAAATGCAATAAGTGATGTAAGTTATGATATTTAAAATTGAAGTAAAGCTTATTTATTCAGAATAAATCGTGATAAGGTAATATTGTTCTAATGGTGGGATGGTGCCATAAACCAGCTGCTAATTGTTGAACAAGCCTGCCAGCCATCCTTTGTTGCTGAGGTCAGAAATCAGCCAATAAGAGCCCCTTTATCAATGACCCACCTACCCTTTTGACGCACATGAAGAAGTCTGACCTAACGCCACACAGGTGTTTTGGCAAGATTACTTGGTAATCCAAATAATCTTTACTAGCCCACTAATATAAACTTTGATTCAATAATCAGGTGATAACATCTATCAGGCTCTTCGTGATCCTGAAGGAGTTTGTGGAGCAGTTGCTTAGCAAACCTTTAAACCTGACATTACCCAGTGGCTTTTATTTCTCATTAAAACCAACAGGCCAGATCCCCGTGGTTCTGAAGAATAGACATGCTCAATTGACCACACTCTGCTCTGGGGGTTGTTCATAGGTGTGACTCATGCTTTGTAAGTCTGTCATTTCACATTGTGGTCACTGAGTAATGTCTACAGTGAATCAATGAAAGAGAAGTTAGTTAAGTTGAATATAACTTCAGCTTTTACAAGTTTGGAAAACTGTAACACATGACAACTGGAAACAGACGTTTGGTGAGGGGTCTCAGGCTTTGAATATTATATTTTGCTTAGATGGGCAAGCTGCAACAGATTGATTGTATTCTAAATTATGGTTCTCAAATCGAGGCGGTGACAGCCGAAGATTTCTCAACAGAACATTATCAGTATCTTTCGGAGAGATATTCATATTGTATAATACTGTTTTAAAAGTGGCATGCAGTGTTCTCTCTTTCCCATCAGACATTGGTCCTCTTTTCTTTAAGGCTTCACTTTTTGTTTCAGCCCGTAAGATCAAGATTAAATGCAGCCAACAATGAGTTTAATCACCCTTGTAAATGTCAAAGTAAAGGCAATATGTTTTACTTCGGAAGTAGACAAGCTATCTGTTTTACTGTAGCTGCTGAGTAATTAATACACCTTTCCATTTCATGAAGAGTGATAGCTTTGAGTTCCAGAAGCACTTTCAATGATAAGTGAATTTAGGCAGAGCCTTTTTAAGATACGGATCCACAAGAGTGCCTCTGGCTGACACTGACATTTCGGGTTAAAGTCTCCAAAGTCAAAACAGTCGGGCAACCTGATAGAAAGCCTGTTTGGTGCTTGGAAAGACGTTTAAATAATATAGGTAATCAAGCAACAAAACAGAGGCGGGCTGCCACCGGTCTTTATGTTTCCATGGGTAGAAAACAGCTTTCCCGTGCTGAGATGAAAAGATGAAGGAACACGCGGTCATTTGATGGCATCTTTGTGACTGTTTGTGACTGTTTCATTTGCGAGTCAAATTCTTAATGACAAAAAATGAGGTGGGGACAATACAGGGGGACGGCTGAGATTTTATAAATTATATACTGGAAGAAAAATACCTTATTTTAGTTAAATGAATGTTTGGCCTTCTTACATCTGCAGAGTGCAAAGGCTGTTTAGCAGTGAGATTAATTATAATCATTTCCTTTTTGATAATTCTGATGGAGGTTGTCATGGGTCAGTTACTGTGTTACTCTTGTCAAGGGGAAGTTTCCTGTTTTAGACAAGAGGGGTTTGCTGACAGTGGGAAGTGTGAGAAATTCCAATTATGCTTGCTATATTTCTCTTTGGTCAAAGGATGTGATGCTTAAGTATAAGGGGTGTCAGGGCAGAATGACAGGAATTCAAAGGGTTTATAAGCAGCACAGCCAATTAACCAACAGGGGGCCAGAGAGGAAAGTAAGGGTCAAACAAAAGGAGTGTATCAAAAATGCAATTATAGAATACATGTGATGACTAACAAATGAGCTAAAGAAATGTTACCACCGGACAAATAATATGAAGTTGTCAACATAGATACTTTGATGTATCTACTCATTATAAAGTAAGGAAAGAAAAGAAAAACTTGAAGAAGACAGTTTGGGCGTTTGCATACAAAATCCAGGGGAACATGATGCACTTTATGCAAGTCAAAATTTGAGAAAACCTGCTTATAGACATTATTACTGATATCCAGCTGTCTGTTTACCAGCTAGTACAAGTTTAAAGTATACTGATACACGTATTCATGCTGATGCGTAAGAATTAATGATGGTTTATATGTCGCTGGGTCTTCATATCTGCAAGGTGAAAACGTTTATTTTTGTCAGGATTAATGCATCTTTTGGCAAATTTCGGCAAATCCATTTTTTTATCTTCGGTATAATAGTACGAAATTAAGGATTAATCTGTCTGCTCAAATCACAAACAGTGTTCATTTAGGCTATGATGCAGATATTGTTGACAGAGGAAAACAGGGGGAAAGAAAAATACTGAAATAAGAGACTGATATGCCCTTTAAGGTAAATGATGTGAATGTTTTCATAAACACCGTAAATCGTATACTTTAAATGCAGTATTATATCAATCTATTCAATGATCCTACTGTGCATATCTGTCTTAACGTCTGTGTTCAATCATTTATAAAAATCTGAACCTAAGCATAATTTGAGGGGGGAAGTCAGAAAGGAAATCATTCAGAGGGGGGAAATGCTGGTTCCAAAGAGTAATGTTCTCATTAATTCTGTTTTAATCCACCACAATGCAAATTGGTACAGTAAAAAGGGCCTGATAACAAATCTATGATTCAGGATGATGATTAAGATGATTATAATGATAATTATAATATGGATTAGATCTAATTTTCACATATCTTACTATTACTGCACTAGTTTGTAACAGTTTTTTTACTGTTAAAAATGAAATCATCTTTCCTGTTTTGCATTTAGCTGTAATACTGGTGATAAAGTTCATGAACATCAATATTTTACAACAAAACAGTTTTTTCTCAAGCTTCAATTTTCGCTGTTTAGGATAGGATAGTGAAACATGGAGTTTTACCTGTCCTTATTCTTTTTTGTTGTTGTGAAGCTCCTTTCTTATGACTCATTTTCCTGCAGCATTGGATACAACTCCATTGCTTTATGTCTCCTGTGCCAATAAATAACTTATTTTGAATAATTCACCAACTATTAAAAACAAACGTTGAATGAATGTCATCAGGACAATTTGTCATCAACATTTTGGATGAATGTCAAGGAACCAACAAATAAATGACATTTATTACTTCCTTATTTGATATTTTTGGTCCTTTAAACTGGAAAGGTTGTTCCCATAACGAATATTAGTCTGATTGTGTCTTTGATGGAATTTAGGTGTAAAGGGAAAAAAAATGTATTTCTTAGAGATTAGGAATAATTGCATACTCAGATCTGTGCAACACACTTTTGCTGAAAGAGCCGACCAGATTTATGCTCGTGGGAAAGACATTTTACGCTAACAGATGCATTTAAGATTATCCTTTTCAACTCCAGAAACGCACACAATATCAGCTATGCACTGGAGATAGGTAGGTTGATTTAAATATAGATATTCCAGCTAAATCAATGACTTAATCCTGATTTTGGACATAAACTGTCAGGAAACACTGATTACACCATGAATATTATCCTGTAAGATTCCAGCCATTTAAAAGAGTAGTGCTGTCTCTCATTAATGACCAGAGGTTTGAATAAATGCCCAGTGTGTGAGCGAGTAGCAGAGTGGCCACAATTAGTTAACAGGAGTGAGTTTTAAACTCCACAAACATGTTTTCAAATCCTATTCATCAGTTTCAGAGAGGGTAACTCCAATGAATAACTGCAAAACGCAACTTTCTTGATCTTTTCCAAGGAAAACTGATGTTTAATCCCAAGTGTCAAATGACCCTTTTAACAATCTCTGGAATTATTTTTAATCTGACTCCAAATACGGAATGTTGAAGGGCTGAAGATTATCATCTTATAAATGGAAACTCACATACAGGTAAAAATCTACAGACAAATCTACAAAATGTTAAATGATGGCAATATGAGTTTTTTCTATTCTGTCTTTTGTTGAAAACCCTTTGCTCCCAGATTGACACATTGGTGTCTCCATGATAACTCATCTTGAGTGGGCAGTGTTACTCACAATCACCCATTTTATTCAGAAACACTGCTTGAAATGATTTGTATCTACCAATTCTTTCATTTTTCACCGCCCACACTTCCGAAAATGTACAAAACCCAGCTGAACACAGTTGGTTGTTCGAGTAAACTGTTCTTTATTTTTTCATTTGCCTCTGTTTGTTGGCCAAAAACATGATCAACTTTAATAAGAGTGAAAGAGAGAAGTGCTTGGCTTGTCAGTCATTAAGACATCCAGGCTCGGTTTGGGTTGGAATAAAAAACACATCTGTGAATTGGAATCAATGTAGACAAATATTGATTGGAAATAAAAATATTTAAAATATTTTGTCAATAGATAACTCCTCTCAGGATTTTTGCATATTTTTGCTGATGAACTTCACATATTTTCATGCATTTGTTAAATGTTTCCATGTGGATGTTTTTGTGCAAAATGCAATATTCAGAGGTGTAATGATAACACATCATATCATATTTTGAAAATATTTAAAGAAGTCCTTAACCCAATCAGAGTCGGCTGAAAAGATTTGAGAGCAATGATACTTAAGACCCTCATTTCGTTCATATATCATCCATAGTATAGTATCTAATTATATATAACTACTACACATATGAAGACAGGCAAAATACTATATTTCAGTCTTTAGTATCCAAAGGAAAAAGACTATAAAACCCCGAAAGTGCTGAAAGGAAAAGCAATTTTGACCTGAAAGGCAAATATACTTCCTGCAACAATGGTGAAAAATGACAAAGCTTGTGTGGAGGGGCCCCTCAGAGGATAAAGACATGTGAAAGTTCTTGATGAGGAAATTGGAGAAGGAAAAAAGGGGAACAAAAGGAGAGACAAAGGCAGTCTTTGAAGATCCTACAGCTGAGGATTGCACAGTGTGCGAGTGTGTGAGTGTGTGAGGGTTAGGGTGCGCGCTCATCTGCATATGATCCATGTGCAGCGGGAAAGAAGGAGGTGGGTGTGTTCACTTGGAGACAGTAGGGATGGCTTATTAGGAAATCATACCTTTAAGCCAATGGTATTTAAGGGAGAGGCAGATGTCATTTGACTGAGGCGTACCACCTCCCGGAGCCCAACGCGTCCCCATCAGAGTATCGTAGCGCTGTGTGGGAGCACCACTGCCTTCCTCCTCCTCCTCCTCCTCACCGCCTGCGTTTCTCCATCGCCGTCCGCCGGGCTCCCTTCTTGCCATCTCTCTGATTTGTTTCCCGTCCATGTCCTCGCTGTCCCCCTGCAACTCTCTCCCCCCTCCCTCATCCTCCCTCTGGGATTCTGTCCCACGGGAAGCGCTAGGATCTGTTACGCACAGCATCAGGTCCAGCAGCAGCAGCAGCACAGGTGAGTCTTTTTTTCGGCTGTTTATTTACTTTGAATCAGAGGTCTGTAACTCCGGAAAACAGAAAAAAGAACACTGGGAAAAAGAAAAGCATGCAAAAGCAAATCTTATCGCTGGCTTTTCCAGTGTGGACAAATTGAAGTCTCCACGTAGTTTCTGCTGCCTCTGTGTGCCGCGAGAAATTGGAAGTGGAGGTAAGAAATACAGCGGACATATGTTGTTTTCCCCTTTGCGAGGCGCTCCAAACAAATTCTATTTACTTGTCACTGCCAGTAAGTTTTCACACCAGCGGTTTCAGGAATTTGACTTCGGTCAGAATTCAGCGCGCTCCAAGAGCGCACGTATGAATTGTTTTTTTTTTAAACATTTTCTGGCGACAGATAAATTCACCGGGGAAAGGAAATAAGGAAAGAAGAACAGGGTTTCATATCTGAAGGTGAGGATCTGGCTGAAGAGTTGCAGAATCATGTGCTTTCAAGTGTTCACACATCAGCAGGTGAGGAGAGGATGTGGGGCTGACATCCTCCCAGAACTAAGCTGAGGCTAAATCCATAGAGGCTGGTGTGTATGTGTGTGTGTGTGTCTGTGTGTGTGTGTATTACACTTGACGAATTGACAAGTTGTAAATCAGTGTGGATGGGCGGGAGAGAATAATTAGTTTGTGTCTAATGCTTTTCGATCGGAGAAAATGTGAGGTCACAGTGCAGGATATTGTAATATTTTGCATTTGTAAAAATATTATTAAAACAAAACTACCAATATAGTAAAAGTATCTTAAGATTGACATTCAAACATATTTCTTATTTGCATCTTTTTTTCCCCATGAGGAGTTTGCAGCATTTCAAGTTTAAATGAACCAAAGGACAACGCAATGTTACATCTGGAATTCAGTGGGGAACACATTACTGTCGTTTAAATCACGTCACCTGGTGGATGTGGGTAATTTTGGAGGTGCTTTGGGAGATGGCTCTCACCACAGTGACTGATGTTTCATAATTGCTGAGTTGAAAGGTGGTCTACGCTGATAAGTAATCTTTCAAGTTCATCTTCACGCTAATATTTTCTCAAGGACCGCTGCCCCATTGGCTGCGTCTGAGGTCTAAGAATTATCATCACACTGATGAATTTAAATGAAATCTGAAAATAGCTCTAAGCAAAGTTGCGTTAGGTCTCATAAGTAATACAGTGGTGCGCTTATATTTCATTCATGACACAGTTTGCAACCCCTTCTCTGGGGGTGTGGGGAGAAATGAGAGAAATAGCTTTGTGATGTGGAAAGACACTGGTTGTTGAGGCACACTGCAGAGGAAACACCAGCGGCAGAGGCTGAGACTGCACTTCAATCGAGAGGACCCGCACGTTTGCTGACATCAAGTCCATTTGGTGTGACCACTATACGGCCAAATCTCTTCAAAGGGCGGCGACATCCAAAGTGGGGGCCTTCTATCGGCTGATCAAGCGGATGCTTGAGATGCATTTTTTGCCGTCACACTTTGCTGCGTGCCATACATCTTCCCGAGGATGTGGTGTACAATATCTTCATATAAAACAAAGTGTGATCTTATCCAGAGTGAAAAGAAGCTGCCTCAGCTACTCGCCTGACATAGCTTCTGTCATTAACCCAGTGCTGAGCCGGAGACCAATGAAAATATCCACGTTTTGAGGAAATTAGATTGGAAGTATTCCGGGGGAAGCTGGTGCCTTTTCACTCCACCGAGGGTTCTCTGCTGACAGCTACACTCTGTCTTTTTTTTTTTCTCTGGCTGGTTGGGAGCTGCCCCAGGTGTGACAGGCAGTCGGAGTAATGGGGGAACTTTGACAGATGCATATTTCCAGCCTTGAAAGCTTCGTATAAAGAAGATAGACGGCAAGGATTCAGGCTGAGCGTGGGACAAACTGTTGGGCTGTGAATCACCTCAATGAGTGTGCCACCTCTCTGCTTCATTGATCTGTCACGTGACTCCCGCAACCCTTCCAAGTTACTAATTGCGTCTCCACTTGATTATTGATTGAAATATGAGGATGGTATATTGGACGCAGGGTGGGCAGTGGCATGTTGGACGCCTTCAGGCTTGTTGTCAAGTTATGCATGACCTCACAAGTATGTAGTATTTTCCCGAACAGAATTGTGTGTCTGCGCATGATATGTTTTAGCGTTTTCATTTGTACTAATATTTGGGAGGTTATGTGATTATTAATATTTCACTAAGCCATCAGGCCACACAAGTGGAACAACAACAAATTGCATTGAACTGTAGAGCGCAGTGTTAATGTGACAGTCTGCACAGAAAAAAAAGGCAAGTTAGGAGGTGGACTATGCACCAGAATTCAGAATGACTTAATCAAATTGCACTGTCAAAATATTGCATTTTTGGGAGATTATGCATTGCTATCTATTTGTTGAGCAAAACTGTTTAATGTTTGCTGTGTTTATCTCCTGTGTAGTATTTGTCTTAGTGCATAAACAAGATGGGTGTCATGTGAAAAGGAATCGCCCTGTGGACACTTTGAATTGTTGTTCTTGCCAATGTATTCTATATTTTTTGAGACGTTTCTGGACAGTCAAGAAACTAACAAAAGCCTCAGGCTTCCAGAGTTGTTTGGATGTTTTAATGGCATTACCTGGTTGTTCCTTGTCTGTACTTCAGTATATTGCAAGACATCTTTTCCATTATATTTCACTGAATTGTTGAGTCTGCAGACAGATGTGAAATGGATTTATGGCCTAACACCCAAACAGCTTTTTAGTTTTAAGCCTAGTGAAAAAGAGAGTTCAGTGGTTTGAGAAGTCTGGTCTCACACATGGCCGTCCCTGAAGCTTGAATAAAGATCAAAAAAGTGAATAAAGATCAAAGTAACAAAATGAGATGAGATTCTTTTTGCCAAACGCTGCAAAAATGTTTGTTAATGACTGAAAATTTCTGCCATGACTATTATTTTTCCCATATCTACCAATCCAAAAAGGTGAAAATCCAAAATTTTACATATTATACTATTATAGTCATTGTATTTCACTTTGTTTATGTTGAATTCACTTCATAAATAGATATATGTTTTGTTGAATAACTGTTCGGTTTGTAAAATAAGTCCTATAAAACTTAATAGGGAGTATATTTTCAGTATAGTCATAAAGTGGGATGTATTTCATTCTGGCAGCCTTCACCACTGGAAACCATTGACAGTAACTTTAATCACAAACTACCCCATGAAATGAAGCTCCTAAATAATGAATAAAAAAACCCCACTGTTACTATTCCAGCTTTGCAATCATCTCAGAGAGGCTGCTGTTTATCTAACGCGTCTTTGGCAATCAGCAACAATACTATATCATTCTGAGTCTAATATACGCACACACACACACACTCTATGTAGTATTACTGCATCAATCAAAGACATTACACCTGACTTCAGCTTAGTCAGGTGCAACCCCTCCATTGTGAAGTTGCATGAAAATGTTGTTTCTTTTTTTTCTCTGTCCAACATTTCAATGAAAAGATATTGAAAGTGTAAGAAAACCATGTTTCCAATTAAGCATTTCCACTGACACTTTTTGTGATTGTGTCAGTCATCAGATCAACCGTGGCCTGTGGCTCCTTCATAAGCCTAGTTGCTTGGATTTAGATTATTAAATATATATATCAGTGAAAATAGCCGTAAAATGTGAGCAGGTATTCTCATTTGCAAACAAAATTAGACTCTTTTCTTTTAAAGTAAAGGAGAGATGATTAAGTGCTTGCTTCTGTATAAAAAAGGGCGCTCTGCAGAGGTAAAAAGTCAATTTCTCTCTGAAAGAAAACTAATGTCTGAACATATTCTGCTTTTCAGAGTCTTCTGTTGTCTGCTTTTACAGAGGAGAATAAATGGGATAATCTTTCTGACAGAAAACCTTAATTTCCTGCATTCCAATTACTTGGAATGAACTGAGAGCTTTCCTGAATTTAGTAAAGCAGCTTTAAAACACTTTGTTTATACAAAGTAGCAATGGCATGGTTATAAGTGGTCCTGTTATCCAGCTCAACACAACCAAAATCTGGAGTTTCCTTGTCATCCTGATATTGGTAACTGCTGATAAAATAATGTTAGAGATGCATGCAAATGTAACATCTGATATAGAAGAGAAATAGAAATCGTCCTTCTTTTTTACAGAATGTTTATGATTATTACCATTCAACCTTCAGGAAAACGCTAAGAGAAAAGCTTGTTTTTCAACCACTATTGCAAATGCAAATGTAAATCTGACTCAAGCAGACTCAATATTTTCCTGCCTAATGCGGCTGCACAGCGAGCCAAACGTAGGCATCACCTAAAGGTATTACCTCTGACAGATCTACATCATTAAAATTCTACAACTATCCCCCTGGTGTTTCATATTACAGATTTTGTGAAGTAAAATATTATTGTAGATGCTTCTTGACAAGCTTTTCAGTTCCGCAAATTCTTAATTAAGGAAGTTTAAATGCCAAATATTGACCATGAGCATTCTTTTGAGATCAAGTACAACTGTAAAATTGTGTTATCTGATTGTGTTTTTCCCTCTCACTCACATCAACACTGTACCCTTATTTTGAGACTTGATTCTATCCAGTTTTCTTTTATTTCATCATCAGTCCTGAGCAAGGCCTTAATCAAATTTTCATAGCTAAAATACAGACTTAATGCTCTTATCAAGCATCAAATTTTTTATCGCTACACGCTTTTTTGTTTGTCTGGCGCCAAAACAGTGCTGTGTGAAACAATATAAATGTTGAGAGGCATATTTTGGAGAAGCTGTTTTGCTTAGTTCTTTAAACCCTAATCTCTTTAGAATTCTGAGAGACTTTGTAGTCTTTGCTATACGCCAATGATTTATTGATGATTCCATCCTGCCGTGCATGGTCCGTGTCAGTTTTCTCGTTTTTATTCATTGTTTCAAAAAGCATTTACTGACCTGAATCCTCTTGCTCTTTTTTACTTTGAAGTTGCAGGACTCATAACTGAGGGCTACTGTCAAAACAGCTCAACTTAGCTTTAACAACAAAACTTAAAGTTCCCATTTGAGATACTGCAAACAATCTACATCTCACACCTTCTGCGGTGGGGGGATTTACAAAACCCAATATGAAGATGGGGATGAGGGGAAAACCCCTTTGACTCTGGGTCCAGATATGCTTCCCAACATTTCTATTGTTTCACACAGCACTGTATTGGTGACTGAGCCTTGTGGACAGTTTATTTACACTGCTATCTACACTTATCTACACTTCTATCAGTGAATCAGTGCCAATACCTTTTTCTCACAAACAGAATATAGTTACGAGTTATGTACAGATTGTCTCCAGCCTCACCTTCCTGATAATTTTATCTCAAAGCCTTGGCTTTAATCATCTAGAATATCAGTAGAGAGAATATAAAGCTATTCGTCAATGTTTTCATGTGTCAGTTCCACAGCAGGAACATCCTCTCATCACATGGGAATCCTCCGGTGTAAACATCCAGCTTGCAAAGAGTATGACTAATAATCACAGCTTTAATACGGTCCATAATCATCTTGGGTAACACGCTTTAGGATTTGTGAAATGCTCGGAATAATGCTATTGAAATGAATCTGTAAATGTTATGAGCTACAGCTCTTTTGGTTTTCACATCCATTCGCCCATGGGGCATTAAAATTCTAGAGCTCATCAAACCCTGCTGAGCAAATTTTAATTGTTGAGGAGCTTAACAAACTGCTAATTGTCACCACTGAAAAGAAAAAAAAGTATTTGAACTTGCTTTTATTTCAGAAAAATTCTGTAGTTCTTCAAGAAAACATCTGGCTGTACATCTACAGATGTGTGTGTGTGTGTGTGTGTGTGTGTGTGTGTGTGTGTGTGTGTGTGTGTGTGTTTAGTGTGATTGACCATGACACCACCAAGAATTCCTTCATATCATTTCCTCTAATTACACAGGGAAATTAAGCACCAGACTGACAGCAGATGAATGTTAAATCTCTCAAGATTGATATGGCAATTTTTTTGTTTTTCATTCATTTAGTTGAAGTAATATGCATTCACATGCTTAAAGCCTTTTATACGATTCTTTTCAGGAAATCCTTGATTTCATAAAAGCGACGCAAATGAACGAGGGAACCCTCACACAAACGCCATTCCTGTGGTATGCCTTTTTTTAGCAGCTTACATATGGCTGAATCTACTTAAAAAAAGAAATCATCTTGAGAGCAAACCTCTTTTAGGAAGCATTATCACTGACACGGTTAGTGGCAATGATTTCATGCTCCTATCCTCCTTCACATCAGTCTGATAGAGGGCAGGAAGGAAGCCATTATTTGGGCAGAGGAGCTGTAATGCTCTCCTGGGCTAATACTACTTCACATCGCAGCCTAGAAGCACAAAGGACTTTTTTTTCCCGACTCTATTGAATTTGCTGACCCCCAACACCCCAACAGTTTTCAATTACATCAGTCCCCACACCACACCCTACTTGGAATACAAATGTCACCGCTTGAACAAGGCTTATCTCAAGGGTCTTTGTCAAGTACCCGGCTTATTTGTCTGTTGCTCTTTCCGGCTGGCCACACAGGTTGTTCTGTGAGTGGTATGCAGTTGTCAGGCAGCTGAAGGGAGACTGTCACCACACCTGGTCAGCGTCCTGATGGTCCACTGGCCTTTGGCATCGATCCCCTGTTTCTGTCACCCCTATTAACTTTGGATCACTGGCCATATTCTCTAAATCTTCCTTGCGCATAATAGAATTAGTGCAGTGATACTCCCTCTTATTCCCCCTCAATGGTTAAATGTGGGGTTTTTTTGTGCACCTCCCTGCATAGACCTTCTGTCTCAATTGCCATTCTTCACTCTTTTTTTTTTTAAACTCTCCTGATGTCTTTGAGTTGTCAGTTGTAATTGCTTGTGATGAAAAAGGGAAGGCTTCTGTTCACCTGAAGCAAACAGATGACCTCTGCTTAAAACATGCTGTTCCTGCCAGCACTGGTCACTTTTGATTTGCCGCCACTTTGATATTTAGGCTGAGCACTGCTTTTTAATAAAAATAAAAAAAACTATTTATGCCTTGCAAATCAGAAAGTGATGATATTATACATGAGTGGTCGTCTCAAATCATGAGTGGGAAGTGAAAGGAATGAAAAAATTCAAACTTCAGTAATGTGGACTTGAGAGGTTACAGGTCAGAAATCATGAATAAAAGGAATGACATAACACTTGGTTTATTTGAACCAAATTACAAACTTATCATGTAAGATGAGGATACTTTTTGTATCCTGTCTAGTGTCCCCGTTATGCTTTAACTGCTCACTAAACCTTGCAGACTCAAAATGTTATTAATATGTTATTAATATACATATATGATATATATTACTGGACAATTCCATGTTGCGTAAAATGATAAAAGTTCTATTAGTCAACTCCAGGTCATATTTATAGAATAATTTATGTAAAAAATAAAGTTAAATAAAATAAATAGTCACCAACCCATTTCCTGAAAGAGAAAATGGCTATTTTTTTTCTTATCAGTCGGGCTTATACAAATTATCAGTATATTTGTATCATGTGTATTTACATGTCTGACGCCAGATAATGAGCTCAAAGTCCAACAAAGAAGAAACGTAATGAAATAAACTACTGGCCTTACATTCAAGTGTTTATTAAAAAATGTGGCCTATAGCTTTGACAGTTTTGTTATATGTAGTGCATACAGTTGCTGAACAATCATTGTTTAGACTAAAATAAATTGCTTTGACAACTTCCTGCAACCTTAGTGTTTGTCCTTTTTTGTCGGTTGCCTTGGTGGCATGTAAACGCAGCTATGTTGGATATGTGAATTAACACTGTTGAGTAGATGTTCAAACTTAAAATTACGTGGTTTGAGATAGCATATAATCACTGATGAGGCTAGAACGTGTTTACAACATGTCATTGATGGTGGTGGGTACCAGTGTTACCCTTTATATGGAGCTGCTTTCACAAACACAGGAGCTCATGTTTGACCAAAATGTAATTGGTTTCTGGTTATTGGATTAATTGAATTTTGCCGGCAGAATCTTAAGTAAGCAGATTCCTATTCAGTTTAGCAAGATGCTGTTTATATTTTGCTTTATTAATTGCTGCTAAACTTTTATTAAAGCAGAGATATATCAAGTTGTATTGGTCTGCTGTGCGCTGCCTGCATTGTATTTTTTTCCGTTTACACTCAATTACTATTCACATTTCCAGTGCGGTGTCATTAGGTGGAAACAGACGGTCACACCCACACACATATGCACTTAATCCTATTAACAACCCTCACATATTCTGACTTTGGAGAGAACATTAGATATACCGTGAGTGTTTTCATAATGAGGAAAACGCTATCGGTGCATTCAAAAGATGCATTCTTGCGTGAGTTTGGAACCCCAAGGCTCTGATCTTTAGAGGCTGGTAATCTACTGATGTAGCATTTCCCTTATCTTACTCATTCTTCCTGCCCGAGTGTTCTGCTGCAGTCTTTTTCCCTGAAGCCTCACTCTGTCTGTATCCAGCCCGGCTTCATGTGAGTCACAATAGTCTAGCATTCAAATGAAAAGCTCAAGATTCTCACTTTCTGAATAACATGTGGTTTTAAAAAAAAAGAAAGATTTTTTATGCATCAATAAACATTTTTTTTATCTAGTTCAAACCCTATAGAGTCCGGTTCCATCTTAGCATTTTCTGGTTTGTCAAGATAAAAAAAATTCAAATAGACAACATCGTGAAATTCCCCTTTAATCCCCTGGCGACTAAGTGATGAGAGAATGCGACATTTCCGTCAGATGTAAAGTCAACAGCGCAAGAATGTGAAGATGGAACAGCTCTCGAGCAAAAGTTTCAAGCAAAAACTCTTGCAGTCAATCTCACCAAGTCAAGATGCCCCGGTTAGATTGCAGCAAGCAGGGAAATGCAGCGGAGAGGCACATGCTGTTGTAGCAAAAGACAACAAAATTATACCACATGTGACGCCAGATCTTGGAAGGAGTCTGGCCAACAACACGTAAATATCCTCACTGTCTGTTTGAACAGCTTGATGCTTTTGTTTACAACTGTTTTCTATTTATTGCTGTTTTGGTCCTGGATGGATGTGTGGATGAGCAGCTGCAAGGATCAATTTTTATCGACCGCATTTCACCCCATGCCCTGACACCCGAAGTGCGAGAATCAGTCTTTTTTTTGTGATGGCCCTTTGCTCTCCACAGCCGTTGTCTGTTCTAAAAGGCGGCCTGTTGATTTGCTTTGGATTTTTATGAGAGTCTATCCTGTGGTAGTTCATGATTTCATTATGCAGCAACCTTTCGCAGCAGGCTTTTGAGATGAATTTCTCTGTCCTCATTTGCAGTTCCACTATATATAGTTTCAGTTTTTTTTTCGCCATCTAATTAGCACAGGCTGTGAGCCTCTAAACAAACAATGGGATAATGACTGGCACCGGCTTGCTGAGCTATGTTGTGTTTCTCCTGGCTGAAGACCAGAGCCAAGAAGTTGGAATCACGCCTAAAAGGTATGAGTGCCCCTCCATGTGGGTGTTCACAGGTTTGGTACATCACCTCTTTCACCATACCTAGACTTTAGTTTTGTGTGGTTCTGTTGCAGTTAAGATAAATTCCTGCTAATTTCCATTTAAAACTTTTTCTTCTATTTTTGGTATGTCGTAGATGGAAGCTTTGTCTCAGCTTGTTGATACACAAAGCTCCTCATACACCAAAACAGAGTCATGTAAATGACCGTATTGGTTTGAATGATACATTTTCACTCTCTTGTGAGGTTTTTGCCATCATAATTGCCAATTAAAAATTATCACACAGTGACAATATTATGTTTCTTTATCTGATTCCACATAATTAGCCACAGTCATTTTGACTAATCAAGGGTAATTCAAATATTTAAAAGCTGGGCCATCCGTGTACCGTTTACTGGTGTGGGTTTATGATATAAAGATGTGAATTATTGGTGGGGTGAGGGCTTTTTAATGAACTTTTTTTCTTCTTAATAAACAACCATTTCGTAACCTGACCATATTGATATGAGATGCAAAATTTCCAGCTGAAGAAAAGTGGTAGGTTGTTTTGTTAGTAATCCAGAACTATCCATAAATCATTGGGCTTGTGAAGATTAGCCCCCCTTTAGTCTCTCAAATACAGAGCCTTGAGGATTTTCCTTCGCACAGCTTTATCATTCCTAGAGCAAATCTTTTTACAGGTTCATAAATCCTTTATTTTCTTAATCCAACATTCAGATAAGTCTGAAAGAAATTTGAAGATGAAACAGTGCATATTTGGTCTCTACTAGATATAAATTCATTATGTTTGCTGCTTTCAACTGAATAATTGTTTCATGTTTACAAATGTAAAAAGTTGGGCAAAATCTATTTGCTTGTTCTATTTTTAGGGCTTAATGTGAACGAGAAAAGAAACCTGCAAAGAATTTGTGTGTATCATGTCAAAGGTTTTAAAACAAATTACTGTATCAGTAAAAGTGTCAGAAAAATGCAGAACTGTGAATATTTAATAGTTTTCCTTGTAAAATACATATTTTATGTCCACAAAAAATAACTTTTTGTGCAGAGAGAGGTTTTCATTTGAAATCCAAACTCTAATGACCAAAAGGATGAAATAAAGTGTTCACTATCCCATGGTTTTGAGATCAAACTACAGTCTGTCAGTCATGCCATGAGACAGTTGTGTTTTTACCAGTTGGAATTGTGTTCCTGAAAAAAAAATGGTGCATTTACAACAACAAGGCATTAATCATAATCCCTCTTGGGACCACTTCTATCACATGTTTTAAAATTTGTGCTTTTTAGTTTATGCTTTTGTCTGCACTCAAACGCACAGATTAATGAATGCCACTGAAGACATGATTAGTTGCATTTAAAGTATTAGATCCATCACCCTCAAATGACTTCAGCATCAAAGGAGATGTTGCTATGTAACCAAACTGCTGCATAATTGTATTACTGAACACAGAAAAAAAATCCAGATTTTTGTTATTGAATTCTTGCAGGGTCAATAAAGTGTTATTTCTCACTCTCACTCGCTGGAATATTATGAGGAATACATTGAGAAAGAAAATAGAAAAATATTAGGCCACTCATTATCGCTGGACCGTGTTTGAATCAAATTGATCTGAATAATGTTATGTCAACATATTTGCGTCACAACACGCATGTTCCTGGTGTGAATACTAGTTCTGGGTTCTCCAGCTCCTAAAAGCATCCAAAGACACACCTCAGAAGGCTGATATCTCTCATATGATCTGAGTATGAATGGTTGTTTGCCTTGATGTGGCCCTGTGATGGACTGGCGATCTGTACAGTTTTTTTTTTAAAGTTTCACCCTCCTAATTTCTGCCTTGCTCCTGCACCACGTCCTCGATGTGTGCTCTTCGTCTCATTTGAATTTCGGGGTTTATGCCAGGCATTGCCTGGGATTTTGAAAGCTTGATTAGCAGCTTCCATGAGTAAACAGTAACTTATTAAAACAGATGTTAATAGGTCACATGGATTCTAGAAGAAATCACTGAAGCAATACAGCAGCAAAAACTGGTAAAGCAAAATGTTAAAAAAGGGTTTTAATGGAGTCAAAATATAAAGAGTCACACCAACATAAAATGACAATAGAAACCAGGAAACCACTTTGACAAACATGTGAAGCAGAGACAGTCAGTAAAAAAGCTGTTTTGCCGGTGAGCAAACCTCAAATCAAACAATATTGATCCTAACTTTTAGAATTTCATTATAAGTATGACCTGGAAAACAGTAATAATCCATCTGTCTCAAAGGCAAAGCTTCTTTCACCTTGAACAAAGAACAATAAAACAGATTAAGCTTTTATCTCAACAACCCAAGGAACCCTGTGTGTGACATAGAAAAAGGGGTTTTAAAACAAACAGTGGAGATTTTGACAAGTAAACAGAATTTTAAACAATCAATTTCTTTGCATTAAAAGTATTTCAAAGTAATTGATATTTGACTAATAATACAGATCGAGCTGTGTCCGCACAGTATACAGGATGGCGGACCCCCATGCACCTCAATTCCTGTGATACATGTTTAAAAGTTCTTTGAAGCACTTGTCTTAAAGTTGCAGTTAGAGGTTGGTGAAGAACAGCATAAAATCATCCATATCCTTTGTGGCTCTCAGAACAGGCAGATTTTATCGGTGTCCTATAGATGATATTGAAAATTTGTGGTCGCATTGGAGCCACAGATGGTATCTGAATTTAAATTAGTGTGCCCTTTTATTGTACTTCACATTTTCTATAAGTGGCAGATGGAACGTCAACATCTCAGCTGATAAACAAGCTATGCCATCAGGGCAATTTATTATGTGTAATTACTTTTATGATTTATAATTCCTGTACAGTGACATCTGAATATTCTGCTGTGCCTGGTATACAACCAAACAGCGGAGTGGAAAAAAAACTGTCATGAGCACGGACTGTGAATATGAAGTGGTAGCCACAGATTGACTAATGTACATATCTATGTAATATTTTTTATGTTTCTTTTTTCACTCAAATTTATTTTCTTTTTTTCATTATAAATAGTATATTGTTCCTACACAGGTAGATTTGTTAGTAAAGATTTGCACTGACAGCATGCCATACATATAGTAACAGTTGGAATATTTGACTGATTCTAGTGATAAAAAGGTAATTGTAAAGCTTACCATAAATGCGATCACTGTTTTTGTCACAAGTAACCTGTCTTGTAAAATCGATGGAACGAGGCTTCCTTCTTGCAGCGTACTGCAATAAACATGACAAATGTCGAAGACAACCAGGAGACATTGTTCAGCCTAATCCTCTTCTATTGTCAAGGAATTTCAGACATCATAGACATCTTTTACAAGAAGCTCACCTCCAGCGCCTGACTGAACCTGTGCGCTCTTAAACAAGTCGAATTGCATTTGGCCAAGTTGAGACCTCTGCCTTCTCAAAGTGAGAGTCACTGCAGCTAAAATTGGGACTTTGATAAAGTTCCACTTTTGACATTTCCTTTCTCCTTCTCTCTTATCTTGGAAGCAACCCACACAAAAAGAGATAAAACCCCCTTTCCATTCGTCCATTCGTCCATTCGTCCAGCAGTGTCTGTATATCCAGGAATAGATGCATCAACAGACTCTCAGCGTGGGAGGTTACATTATTTTTAATTGTTAGCAATATCTAATAGTCTTTCTTGCTTTTTGTCAAAGTGCATTATTCAATAATCTCCTCTTGTGACTGCATTTTCTAAGTTTAGTTTCATCTGGTTAAACTCTGCATCAGTTCATTTGGGCTATATCTGCACTATCATCTCATTTCTAAATATAACTGACTTGGACTGAATATTTTATACAGTTTAACTAAAACATTAAAACAGCCCTCTGAAGATGATCTTTCATCTGGGCAAACAGAAAAATAATATCTCATTGGGTTTGTGGACAACAGGAACACTGTTCCTGTATATTTAGATCGGCAGTAGGTGTTTCTTCAGATACAGTCACAGATAACAGTATAGATTTTTATTCAACACTCTTTGATCATCAAGTCTCATTTCTACTCTAAAAGCTGCTCAATCATTTCCCACAAAGAGGTAAAGAGCTAATCCTGGCATATATTACACATTATTCTCAGAGAGACTCATATTTGATTAATGTTTGCTGCTTTCAGTATAATTGCATGTTTATGCAGCTCTGCCATTTCTATACTGTTACACTCATATTTCTTAATACGTTGGGGATCATTTTATACAACCGAGATGGGACATATTGCCTCGTCTTTGGTTAGTCTTTCTAAATCTGAACTCAGTGGGAAATTTCCTGGATCTAAAACCTGCACATATGGTACCTGTATGTATAGGAAGCCAAGCCGCTGTAGATCATTGAAGTTAGAAGAGGATTCTAGGAGGAATGTCCTTAAAAGTCTTAAAAGCCTGTTTGGTTAATTCTTAAGGAACATCATGATTAATTATTGAATAAAAGAATTTCAAGGATAGTATTAGAATTATTATTTTGCATCTCAACACTTTTTTGCACGAATGTAGGTTAAATATGGAAATGATTTATTTAACTTTGGGTAGTTACTTTTTTCTGTTGCTATTAAGATGGGAAAGTCTTATTTGTATTTTTTTTTGTTACATTTAAGCCATTGTTTTTTCATCTCTCTCTTTAAACTTTGACTTAAACTAAATCCAAGATTTTATAATCGATGCTTGGATTTGGAGACCTGTACTACCGGTTTCACAGTAGGCAGTGCCCTCCCTTCCTGTTTCACAACTCTCTGTGGCACAGAGTGTTTTCGTAAAGCATGCATTATTCAGTGCAGCTGTTCTTAATTGATGTGTGTTGATCCAATACTCTATTTCTTGTTTCAGATCCGATTATTCTAATCTGACAGTTGTTAAAAGACTTTTTATACTATGAGCTGCTGAAGGTCTGAATAGATTTACTCTAGCCTGTACTGTACTATGGAGTTCTGAGACATGGATGAGCTCCATGCTATTTTAGCCCCGCAAACATTGTGCTGTATTTTTATTCGCAGCTTCAACTGTTCATATTTCGTGAGATAAATTGGTTTCAGATCTGCTGAGAATTTTTTTTTAAAGAGAACTGACCATGGTAGCTGCTTTCATGTCTAATGTGAATACTTGTGACAGATCAGTTTCAGCAAATATTTCAGCTAATCAGTTCCATCATGTATAGTAACCAGAATATATTCACAAACCTTGTGTTTTACAGTCATCAAAAAATAAAAGTCATCACATCTTAAAGGATGTAATGGTAAAAAAAAAAAACGAGAAACTAAAAAGGAAGCTGCTTCTATATGTCCTCTGAACGAATTCTAGGGACTGTGCAATAAAAACAAATGGCTCATTATGAGCCCAGCACCTTGTGAAGGGGCACTGGCTCCATTGGATGCTCCACTACATCCCAGAAATAGTAAAACTGCCAGCTGAGCTAGAGAGTTATTTTCGGAGCTAATAGGACCTGGACACTTTATCGCGAGATTTTATCAGGTTATTAACCAATGCATTGTTATTGGTTGCCATGTAGAGGGTTGTCTTAGTCAGCCCAGGTTTAAGGGGTCAAGATCCAATCCGTCCGACAAACAGCACCATACCGGCTTGGGGGGGGGCAGTGTAATTACACTCTTTAACACCTTTTGTAAAGTTATAGATAAGGTTGGGACATTGTTCGAGGGCTTGGGGAAAAGTTGTCCACACAAACATATTGTTTCGATTTTTCATGTTAATTGTTTTTTTCTGGATAAAGTTTCAAGGTGACCATTTCGATTTGCTGATGCTGTCAAATATTGGTCTTTAAAGGTTATTTCTGTGTTACCTTTCTCTGTAAATTACAAGTAGTACTACTGCTTCATAAATTGACTTCAAAATGTGCGATGATGGTCTACAGACAGTTTACCGAAAAGTAAAATATAACATGATTCATTTGTTGGTGTCAATCCATCTAATGATGCTTTGTAATGTGTGTATTTTGATACATATCTTTTGACACATACATTAAAAACTTGCCCTGCTCTCTGGTCTGCCGCTCAGGGAGTTGTTCTACAATCTAGAATTTGTATCATCAGTATCAGTAACCTGATGCCTTCTGTCACTTAAAGGACATGGTGGATGAAGCACACATTAGCCATATTGACCTTTTGAAAATGTGTTTTTGAACTTTTTTTAAAAACACGGCTATTAGTAATTGGGTTACTCATATTCAATTCTGGTTAATTGCATCATGAACTGCACAAACTGCATGAAATTTTCTTTCAGTTTTAAACCTTAAGGTGAAAAATAAATGGAGCAGCCCGATTAAAAGACCAGATCATAATCGCCAATTCCAAGAGTTATAAAACAGTACCGGAAAAGAGAGTCTCTACAGTTAACATGAACTGCGATGATCCATTAACTGAGAATAAAGACACTAATTACGTATTTTTTTCTTTGCATGTAAATTGAATTACCCATATGGCACAGCTCAGCATTGTTTTTCACTTGCTCTTATGTACTGCGTGAGGCCTGTGGCATCTAGGTCGTGGACATCTCTCCTCCCTCTCAAAGCTCAATATAGTCGAGTAAATTTGCATCCCCTTGTGTATAGGTGTATCTGATTGGTGGATCAAGTTTCATGTCCCCCCTGTCTGTGACTCTCATTGAATTACCACCATGTGGGCTGAGCAGCTGTTCCTTCTGGTCGCAGCAGGCCGCTGTCGTTAATTGAAGCGTAATGGGCTCAACAGCAGGGAAGGTCAGACAGAGCAGTCTGCTGATGCACAGCCCTTGTCTGTTCCTAAGCACAATATACTGACAATTTTTTAGCTCCTGAGGTTTGTACACAAGGCTGCAAAGAGGTTTACTTACGTCTACCACTAAATTACTAGATGCCATTGTTTGATTTTTGTCAGCACAGTTGCCTTTAGATTATGTTCACCTTGTAATCAAGATGTTTTTGAAGTTCAAAAGCAACATTTAGTTCATTTTCATTAGAGCTACACCTGTCCGATCTATTATGCATAAACTTTTTTTTAAAACTTCTTTAAGCTTATGTTTTATTCTGCAGATCAGAGGAGATTCTTTTAGGCCCATCTTAAAATGCATTGAATAATCATAGGCATTTCCCTTTTGATTAATATTGGACACATGTGCTCAATTCCTTTTAAGTCAGGCTTTTGACCATTTTCATTCGCTGTTTTTTCTTTAACCAAAACCTCACGGGGTTCTACTGCCTAGGTTTGTTTTAAGGAAAGGCTCGGTTTTAAGTAGAGCATAAAACCTTTGATAGTAATCAGAAAACATCATGTCATCGTGATGTGTGCATATTTTCTGGAGCTGTCAGTTCTCAATTTATTTTCCTATCTCTGGCAGCTATTCCGGGTGCTGCACTGTGTAATATCCCTGCAACTGTTAGCATTGTGTTCCATTGACAAATCCAACTTTGATGCAGAACATTTTCTCGCTGATGAAATGATTTGTGATAAACTTCTGACAGTCAGCCGTGACTATTCACGGGCAGTTTTGATTGTTTACTCTCCAATCTTTTGAGTTATTAAATCATATATTGCTTTAGGGATTCTGATTGTTACTTGTACGATACAATGTTCCCAATGACACAACAGTCTATTACATTATAGCTGCAGCAAGAGGAAGAATGCATTTCTTCTGTCTTTGTTCTATTTTTTCAAGTTACTGATTAAACATCTTTCTTGTCGGCATGTTGTGAAAAGCAAGTTGAACCATCTGACAAAACCTCACCTTGACTCTCACACAGAGTATATTGTTGATGGTTTGTCAGTATTGATATCGCTGAAGATCGCAGTGATGGATGCACTGTGAAGAGCCGGGTGTATTAAGTAAAACTGAAAATTACATTCTCCTTGGTAGCTTTTCTGTAATCCTGCCGACAAACGGACAGGCCAATAACTCAAAATCCGTGGCAGAAGTAATGTATTTAAGTAATCCCACATCCAACCTGCATCATATGCCTCCCAGTCTCAGACGGATTTGATTGGTTCTGTTGTTTGAATTGGCTTAGACTAGTTGCTGAGGAGGAGGATACCATAAGCGGTGTGTGGGAAAGTCAAATCTTGGTCAAAGATGTTTGGTTAATAACAATATATGAGGAGGTTGGCGGCGTGTATTATGGGAATAATATCTCTCGACAGAAGTGCGTCTTCTTCCTCTGACGTTGGACTGAGGGCAGACCAATCACTAGAGTGAGTCACTGTCATCTCTTGAGAAATAAAGTGATATGACATGAGGGTACAGCAGGTACTCTCTGGTTAGCGACACAGTCCGCAGACATCCTTGGCAGACTGTCATGGCAATCCTTTCTTCATGTTCTGTTAATAATTATTAATTTTTAAAAACCTTTTAAACTTTCACATGTGAAATGTCACACTGTATAAAGTCAGCCGTCAAAATAGCATCACGACCAATCTTACCCGTGGATTTCAATACATTTTAAAATGGCCTCATATGTTAAATTATTGCTCTGCCTGCAGTAAAGACACACAAGTCATGAGAGCAAATTGCAAAGATCTTCACAGTGGCTTTCAGCCTATTTGTTGTACTTTGTTCAAGTAAGCGAGGCGATTAAAAATAAATGGAAAAACATTTTTGGTTTTTGACTTCTTCAAGAGCCTGTCATCGGAATTGCACTTATGTCTTGCACCGTTTGATATACTGAACTCTATTTGTTTAGTGACAAATTTTACTGTGTGTTTAATTTTATGTGTGAATAATGTGTAAAATGTCCATTTGCTGACACTGACCATTGAACTTGTGTGAAACTGTTATACATTCATCAGCATTTATCTGACTGCTTTGGTGTTTCTTGATAACGTCTAAGTGAACTACAGTGGATGTTGGTCAGTTTGAGTTTCAGTTTCGCTGTTAGAGAAAATCTGTCTAGATGAGTGGGCTGCAGGGGAAGCGTGTGTGCAGTTACCTTCCACGACAAATTCACACTGCGAGGTGTGACTTTGAATCATCCATGTTCGAAGCAGTGTCAGCCAAGTATCTATCCAGCAGTATGATACTCCTTTGGATGCCCCCCACTTCATTGACCTGAAGTTGAGCATCTATATTAGCTCAATATTCCACTGGGTCTTGTTGAAATCTAGAAAAGCATGCAGGAATTTGCTTAAATAACAAATAGGGGAAACCAAATCCATCTACTTTTAAGAAATGCTCATGATTTTAAAGACAATTACTATTGGTCTGAGCTTCTTCATAGGATGCTTTATCACTTGTACTGTGTGTTTTGTCATAATTGGGGAATTATTTTCTTCCTCTCATTGGTGTTTAATATTATCCTCGTGTATTTTCGGTTGCTGGAGCTAAACTCACCATCCCAGAAGGCCTTTTACTGGAGCTCTGTGTCTAAAACTGGACTTTTTCTCTCAGGCGTCACGCAGGTCAAATATGTGCTTTCCTTCTTTGATTGTGGAAGCTTGCTCTTTGACACCAGCAGCTGCAGATTTAACTGCAGATCCTGTGATGTAAGTCTGTGACTCTGGGAGGTTTACTTTTTCAATCAGACGCTGATTCCTTGAGGTTTCCAGCTGGTATCATCTCAAAAAGTCTACTTGTATGTTTTTGCTCTAATAGAGAAGTGGTTCTTTTGGAATTATTCAGATATAACATTCAAAATGGATTTTTACTCATTTCAAAAGCTCCTTACATCTAAGTACAATGTTACCACCAGCTCATTTGATGTCAAACAAGACACTCTGTTAGGAAGCTCAGTTTTCTGAATCTGAATAAATTGATCCCAAGCTTTTTTGGGGTTTTTTAAGTACTACAAACAGATTACTAAATACGTCGAAATGCATGTTTGTTTAGATATCCTGACAAAGCTGTAAAATCAATGTGTTATGATGTAGTCTATCGCCTGCTACACTTCCAGGTTGCTACAGATCTTTCAACATATCTTATAAACCATATATGTAATCTTCTGTTTCTTAAGGCTCTGTCAATGCATAATATGGCATGCAGTCATTTGTTTTCACCAAGACAATAGTGATAACAGGTAGAAAGTGAGAGGGAGCGCAATAACAAATCCAAGCACTTGATCAGCACCATGGACAGTGTCCGTTTCCTTTACCCATCCTTCCATTTTCTATAGCAGCTTACTTACAGTAACGGGAGTGCCAGAGCCAGTTATAACTGGTAAAAGTCAGGGTATACTCTGGACAGTTTGCCATCATAGGGTTACAAACAAGACTAACAAGCATTGTCATTCACAGTGCTGCAGGCAGTTAAGGTTCTCCTCTTAACCCTTTAAAGCCTGATCCAAGGAAATAATAGATATAATAGATATAATAAGGTTACAGATGAGGTTATATATTTATAATCTTTTTTAAATTACCGTGAATGCTGCAATGCTACTATATATTACCGGTGATCTTATATTTTCACGCGTTATTTACTTCTGTAGATATAGACTTTGGTTTGTAAAATCTTTTGTGGGGACCAGTTCATCTGGAGTTATCACCTATGTCCCATAAACTGAAGACAGCTTCAGCTTTAGGGAGATCATAGCGATATATCTAGATGCTGACGCCATAAAGTACCACGACTCTCCTGTAAGCCCTGGTTCAGTTTTGAGGATTCAAAACGATTTCATGGATCATTGGCAAGAGATCAGAGAGCCATTTTTCTGAATCAAAGAACCACCATGCCAGTGAACACAGTGCAGTTTTTGTAGGCATTGTTTGGCTTGCTGAAACGGATTCATGGTTCTATCACTGGTATTACAACCATCTCCTCAACAATGGGAGTTACCTCGATGAGAGATCCTTTGAAATTGTCGTACTGCAAAGCAGGCACTGTGAAAGACTTATAGTGGTGTGGGTCACCCTGGAGAAAGCTGAATTATAGATGTAGATTGAATGTATTTGTATGAACATTATCCATATCCTGCTGTATTGTTAGCTCCTCGTGGTGTGTTTTCAGAGTCTGTCGAAGGTGTCTTATGTAAATTATCGGTCTAGAACAAGACACTTTTAGATGAATCTCATCTGGAGTAATCCTCACATAAAACATCTCCTGATGTTGCTCACCTGGAATTTAGTGTTGCACCTTCCAGCAAAAAAATGCAATTTGTCAAACAAAAATGCTGTAAATGACTGACATACTGCTATATTGTCCTAAACACTTGCCATATGATTGAAGTTCTTGCATCTGGAAGTCATAAGTTGTTGCAGATAGTGGGCAGTTAATGGTAAATTTATCTGACATATGTTTGACAGACTCATAAAGCATTATGTTGAGCTCATTCAGGAGTCTGTAATAAAAGAAATAGAGTCCCATTGAAAGCAGTTTCATTGTAGACACTCTAAATTTCTCAAAAATATATTCTTTTTATTTTTTGTTAACATGGAGGTACACAGAAATAGAGGTTGGAAGTGAGGAGGGTTATCAGATATTCACAAATTCATAGGGGAACTGTTGCACAAATTAGGCACTAATCCTCTCTTTGCTTTCTCAATGTGATCTACTTTATAGATTGTTCACATCTGGTAAGGGATGCATCGAATTTATAGATGATACTGCTTAGCGTATGCAGAATGTCTTACATAAAGGTTAATCTGTTACTAATGTCTAATCACTTATTAAAACATTTGTGCCACGGGATGAATGCAAACAGAGGATAATATAATACATCATGCTTTTTGCATCTTAATACTTGGCTTAATAAATTCAAACATATTTGCATCAAAATTACAAGGCAAAGGTCACTTAAATATTACATTAGCCATGTACTAATCTGTATTATAAAGATGCTGTATTTTTCTTGCTGTATGAAGCAACATAAGGCCTAAAATAGTTCAAATGCATTTATATCTGTGCTTTAGATGTAAAGCCTGAACAAAACTCAAGGGGTCTTTATGTTCTGCAAAGAAAAGATTAAAAAAGTGCCTTTCATGGACCAGAATAGGTGTTCCTTTGACTAAAACCGTAATCTCTGTCAGGTTTAGTGAATTATTTATTTATCATTCCCGACATAATGGTAACAGCTGCCTCAACATGAACCCAACATAAACCTTTCATAACAGAAAATAAGAGGCATAATGGAATTTTCTAAAAACTGTGTCAGGACATACAGATTGTCAACAAAATGCCCTACTCACAACATCTCACAGTGCACAGCACAGTGGGGATATTTTACTCGTCAATGTGATGTATAACAACAGACAGGCAAAAGCTGGAATTATGTCATGGCATTGCCATACAGGAATCTGAATGTGCCAGAGATAGTTGAAATGTTCAGAGGAAAAGTTTTCACAGCATTTTCCAATTTCCAATCTTTTGTAGGTCCTCTGACTCATCTGAACAGGCATCCACTGCATATTGCATTTCTTATTAATCTACACACAAAACTCCAGAAAATATCCAATACCAGATTCATCAGATCAGAGCATATTACTTTTTACACTGAGTCATTCATGCGTCATTTGGCACATTTTCCAAGAGGCTGCAATGGACATTTTATTGATCAAATGCTACACACTCATCCATCTACCATGAATGTTTAACAGGCTTGCTGCTGCCCTAATGGTGGCCCCTCTAAATTTCTTCCATGGCCACTAACAAACTCAAGACTCTTTGACACTGTGGCCACAGATTTGGTTACCCCTCTCTCTGATCCTTGTCATTGCATTTGACTGAGAATAAGTCTTGGACACTTGGAACAACCCACAGATGCACATTTTTATAAATAACTTTTCCTTTAATACAGAAAAATGCGACATAAACAATATAAATTGTAGTATTGAAAATAGAATATATGCGTATGGGTTGGTAAAACATCACCATAAATCCTTTTTGAAGCTAACACAAGATTTCTAAACGCACTAAGAGGACTCCCATTTTCTGTTTTTGCCACAGTGTACAAATTATGCATATGCTAAGTCATTCCAGTCCACAGCAAATGTGAACACAGTTTGAACGCAGCTCACGCTAAAAGAGCCTTATTGTCACTGCCAAAACACAGTAGTTAGTCATTCCCTTTCGTGCAACCCCCCGACACAAACACTCATGCCGTCAGTGACAAATTATATTCTGTCATCTCCGTTTCCAGCTCTTCAGCCTTTTGTGGCACGAGCAGTTGTGAGTGATGACAAACTAACAGGCTGCCATCCTCTCAGTGCACATACGCCAGCTGTTTCTTGCACCTGGGTCACACTGCTTGAGTACCTGACAGGTGCACAGTATATAGCAGGTTTTATTTTACGTCAGTGAGACTATTTTAACAGGAACTAATTTAAAGTGTTTTAAAAGGATGATATTTAAACCGGATAGACTTTCGTGAGAGAGTTTAGGCGACTTACAATTGAGAAACCAGAGAGGAAAAAATGCAACAGACAAGTGCCTCTCCTACGTGTCTCAGAGTGAGCAAGATCAATAAAGTAAAGGTTTTATCCCTCTAACCCCACTAGTCAATACAGGAAGTTGCTTGTTTCTCTGCTTTTTCTTTGTGTGGACCCACAGTTTCCAGTTACATGCTGTGTAGGTCGTCTCACGTCATTTTCCTGCCCTTCCATGCCCGTCAATCAATGTTACTTCAGCTACAAACTTATAGAGTTTGTTCTCTATGACAGTGTTCCTCTATTGTCCTTAAAACTTATCATCTAGCCCAATAGTTGTGCTTCTTTAATGTAGAAATCACCAGCTTGATTTTAGTTGCCCCTAAAAATGGTGTCTGACACCGGGGAGCTGAAACTGCACATTATGAAGGAAACTTCAAAGGTTATGTTTTCCAGCGTTTTTTTGTTGTTTCTTTTCTTTTCTTTTTATCATCGTTTAAAGACTTATTTTTAGGGGAGAGAAATCTGAGTCGTGATTGGTGCTCGCCTGCAGGTGCTGCAAGGAGTTTTGATTAGCATAAGAAATTACGCCTCGAAAATGGCAATGGTAATACGACCTTTGATAATTTGTATTTTTAAAGTCAAAACCAAAAGATAAACACTTCTCATCTCATCAAACCCACTGCCTTAGATTGATAATGTCACCTTTTCTTTTGGCACATTAGTTCACCATCGGCCAGTTGTGTCATTGTTTGAAATATGCAAATAGTACAGTTTGTAAGAGGAGTGTGTGTGTTTGTGTTGTAAGTGCTGCTGGCAGTGCTGAAGTCTGTGAAAAGGTCAGTACACAAAGTGAACATAATGTTCTGACATTTAGAACTGAGATAATCAGGAAGTTATTAATAAAGATCCTTATGCGAAATTAGAGCTGCCTGTCATCATTTCGGCAGAATTCTTCTCTTAGGGTATTACATTTTCCTTTTTTGCCTTTCTTGTTTGTGATTTTGCTTGTGCAGACTGAGTAAATCCCCATCTAATATGCACTATATACTTAACAGACTGAAGTCCTTTTTCAGTAGTTATCTTTCACATCTTGTTAAAAATCCTGACAGGGAATAACTCAATTAAAATCAGAGTATTATAAAAAAAAATGGCATTTAAGCCTCTCAAAACAAGTCCAACAAACTCTGGGTTATGCAGTTTGAGTTTTTTTTACTCTTATTCTAAAAACAATAAGACCTAAACAGCTGAACTTTCAATAAAGCTGCCTTCTATCTTACATGTTTTCTCTCTGTATCTATTTGAAACTTATGGAAATTAGCTTGTCAAGACATGTCAGCTTTGAGTATTTCTCTTCTATTTTACTATAATAAAAACACGCTTTTATTACTGTTGGTTGATTAAACAAATACAATATCTAAATGAATTAAAAGTACATCTGAGTATCCAGCTATTCTTCATAAATGATCATATCGAAGAAAAAGAAAATGGTAGCAGAAGAAAATGATGTCCATTGGCTCTCCACCCATGTATGTATAAGGACAGAGTTCAGTTAGATGTTTATGCTGAGCTGTAGTTGTATTTATTCTTGCTGAGTGACTGAGGAGCCTATTGAGCACTGTGATTGAAAAGTTTTGAAATGTTATGTTCTTCCTTTTGAAAAATCAATTGATTTTTCAGAACTTTTGTCAAATCTGTGTAGAGTAAAGAGATTAGCTACACTGCCATACTTAGTTTTTTTTAATGTTATTTCCTCACTCACACTTCTTTTTTTTTCCATTTGCTGGAGAATTTGATTTTTTTTACACCACTTGATTTTCCTGCCAAAACGAAGATCGCAACTCTTCTTTTCAACACTTACCACTAGAAAGAAGGCTTTTAATTTCACCCATGGTTCCCTTTTCACAGATTTTTTTTTCTCTGTATAATTGACTTTTTATAGGTTTCAGCCATCTTTCAGCATCTTCTGCACGGAAGCGACAGCTCCTCCTCCATCCCGCCCACACACACACTCACACACACACACACACACACACACACACACACACACACACACACACACACACACACACAGGCATACACACAGCCCTCAGTATATTAACAATTATTTTCTAGAGGGACTCTGCTGGCTTCTGGGTCCAGGTGTCTCTCCACCTGCTGACCCATGTTATCAGCCAGCCTCAGCAAGCAGATCACCCAAAAAATTAATCCTGACGTTGTCACACTACTCCTTTTGCTCACATCCCTCTCGGGATTACATTCCCCTCTGGATCCATGGCAGCTGGGAATCACACGTGCTCTTCTGCATACTCCAGTCTCACGAGAGGCGCCTATCAATTAAAGATAGCAAGCAAAGCGATGAGGATTTCCGCCAATGTTGCATTAGTTAAAGCTTTTTTTTTAATGAGGGGGTAGGCAGGGGCTTGGAGGCCAGGTGGAACGGCTACACAAAACAAATCCGATTTAACGGTACTGGTTGGTTTCTCATTCAGGATATCCATTTTTTTTTGTTTCTTTTGTGTAATGAATTTATAGCTTCACTTCAGGAAGCAAATATATTTAAACTTTAGTGTTTTTTAATTTATTTTTTAGTTCATATCCTTTGTGCTTTATTTACTACGTTAGAGCATTTTCTGAAGGAAGTGTAATTGTTAAATTTTTCCCTGGATAAAACATAACCAGTTAAAATGCTCTGTGGTGAAATTGTTTAAGGGTTTCGAAGACATAAAATAGGTGGCCAAATTTAATAAATTGTTCCATGCCAATATAATTTGTGATGATGTTCTCCATATCGTGGGTGAAATGTTTATGGTTTTAAAAATATTCAGTGAAAATAATCTAATGAGGGGATGCACTGTGACTTTGTTTTAGGCATTGCATCAGTTCAAGGCATTTATCATCTGGATTTACTTTGAACAGGAAATGTCTACATGAGTAAATGGTGCATGACTATCAAACTGTGAAATTTGACATTATTCAGAGGCCCTGAAGCTGCTTTGATGCATGAATGTGTGTCTTTGTGAAAACACTGGGCCTTTTCACATTACAGTAGGTTGTTGCATCTTTTAAATGGATGTTTGATCTGACTGTGGATTTTTTGGTAATGCTCTGCTGCAATCAGTCACACTGAGCAGCTATTCTCATTCTTCTTCTGATGTTTCTGATGTAAACACAGCTGTGAGATTCAGCTTTGCTTACGTTAATTGTCTACTTCATTTGGAGTTAATCAAGAAGCAAGAAATACTATAACAAAGATGAACTTGGAATGTACAGATGACTCCATAAACATAATAATCATACTAGATTGAATATTTCCCCAGTCATGACATTTGATGTAACTAATTTCATCATGAGATTTTGTCCACCTTGTCATTTTTGTCTCAAATTTGCCCTGACCAATCGCATTTACTGCAGTTAATCCTTATAATACAGTAATTCTGCAAAGATACATGTACTGTATTTGCAGGTCAGCTGATTCAATGTCCAGTGTTTTCTGTAATTAGTAACCTGGTAAGAAAAATAAAAATAGAAATGAAAAAGATCTAAAAACAGACATAAAGTGCCTCCCCAGTTCTCCCGAGGTTAAAAAAAAAAGGTCGGCTGCATGGTATCATTTAAGTGATCTTTGTGTGGCGGGCCTGCATGGATGGAGCTTATTTAAAATTCCTCCCTGCTGTTATCAATGCCGTGACCCTGTCAGCTTGCTTAACTAGCCGAACCGGTGCACCTGCAGCACACAGAGGCGGGGTGAAAGAAACCTAGCATGTTCAGAGGCACAGAGATAAACGTGCGGCTGATTGAGTTGACAACCCAGGCATCAGGAGCAGCTGCTTTGGGCTGTCTGACTTTTTGAAGTACCAGCAATGGACAGATACAGCTTTTTTTTTCAGATAATGCCACACACAACATCTTAAAACACATTTCCAATATCTGGAAGCATTGCAAAAGGGCCTTTTTTATTTGGTGTTTGGTAATGGGGAAAGCAGAAAACACGTGTCCGAGATGTAGCAATGTGACAAAAGAAGGGTAGAAATTGTGAGATGTTAAAGTTTTCCTGTTGGGATTTGTTTTTGTGCTGGGTAGGATTAATTCAAAGTGATTTTAAACAAAGTTTATCATTCAGCACCAGTCATATTCAACAATGACTGACCAGTGATGAACGCAAAAACGAAATCGTTCAGGAAGATTGGACATGTTTTATATCCACCTTCATGAGGACATTTTAACGTTAATACGAGGTAACCAGTTTGAGGTAACACAGCAGGTTTCAGGCTGGAGCTGACACCTCTTCCTGCAGTCGAAACTCAAAAACAGCCCCAAAGTCATTTTTTTCATATGATGTTGTAGCTTAGTGCAACAGAACCTATTAACCTTTCTTCTTGTAAATGCTGAAACAAATAGTCGATGGTATATATTCATGAAATTACTTTTTTTTGTAAGGGTATAAATCGGACCAGACTTTGTGAGCCTGTACAGTTAAAGGGACAGCAGTGCATATCAATGCCAGCATTACACCTAAGCCTTAAACTGAAATTTCCATGCGAAAAATGCTCAACTTTTCCATCTCAGCGTGGTGTGCTTCTGTGCTAACATTTTGTGACTCCAGCTGAGCGCAGCTGAGGCTGAAAGGTAAAAGATGATTAGTCCATTTGCAGAGCTACGCTGGTGTTTTAAAGTTTGTACGGCGCCGTGTTCAAACCCGGATCAGATCACTTCAGCTCAGGCCCATCTAATTTTTGGATAGATTGAGGGTGCCAATTTTTGGATTAATCTGATAAACGGAAGGAAGGAGAGTCAGATTGTATAACTGAATTCAATTAATATTCACTTTCTTAAGACTTGTGGAAGAAACAATGATGACATCACTTTAAGTGATGTGGAAACATGAGTAGAGCATCTGTGATGGACGCTAATCTTTCAGGGGAATTCAAATTTACGGTCGAATTTTTCGACACAAATTCCTAATCAATGCAAGAGCAGTCAACTCTCACTACTTCTGGCCTTGAACTTTTATCTTCAAGTCCCTGGTTTATTTATTAAAGAGGGAACAGTGTGAACTGATATGTCCTCTGTTAATGGACGGCAGAAAAAGGAGGCTGCTGTGAGCTGTTGGGTTTGCATCTTTTTTTAAAAGGACTGAAAGGTCAGATTTATTTTTCGCCTTATTTTTCAACACTCTCTGCAGATTAGCTGACAGACTCACCTTTCACCTTTCATAAATATATAATTCTGATTCTATACTAACTGCTCTGTACTGTATATACGTTTTGTAATGTTTTTGTGCACATCTCTGTATAGAGTTCAACACAATCTTTTTTGGGTAAACTTTATATCACACATGAAAAGGCCCTTTAGTCTAGATACATTTCGCTATTCAGTGTTGCACATTGCCGAGTGATAGTTGTTGCTCTCTGACAGGGAAGCCATGCTTTTGAATTTCATCCATTTGTATCTGCTGCTGGTGGAGGAATCGATGTTTCTGGCATTTCATGTGAACTGGTGACATCTCTGTGGGAACACAAAAGAATCAGATATCATCTGTGAAGTTGTAGATAGAGCAACTGTGTTGTCAGATGACCTTTGACATGTTGAAAAGGGACAGCACATTTTAGGCTTCAAACTAACTCTTGACCCACAGAACAACAACAAAAAAAGACCCCAAAATGGGAAAACAGTTTATCTGACTGACCTCATATCTAACAACGATCTGCAATAACCTTCCTAAGTAAGGGATATGTCAGACAAATATCTGTGGGACAAAAAAAGATAAATATTTTACATATCAGAGAGATGATTTGTGTTTATAGAAACGTCTTTGTCACATCTATTTCAGATGAAAATCTAAAAATGGTCAGTGTAATTTGATTTGTCTTTAGTATAGGTTTATTCAAGAAATATCAGATATCTGAGAGCCATTAAAGTCTGTTCATAAGGGTTTCATTCCTCTAATGAAACTGATAGACCCTATTTCTGTTAAGGTATCTTATTCTTTTCGTGTTGTCCAAAAGAAAAAAAAAACAAAGTACATAACAGATACTATAGAACAGATGTAATAAAGATAGTCTTGGATACTCAGTGACAGTAACAGAAGAAAATTGAAACTGAATACATATCAAATGAATAGTTTGTCTATCCCTGAAAATAAAATGTTTTCAGCTGATAGCTCGATCCCCTCTCGAGGGGTAGCTTTCTTCCATCTTATTTGTTGTCTTTTATTTAGTTAGTCTCCAGCTGGAGGTGGAGAAATACGGCTAAAGAAATAGGTTAATTTTAGCCACAATGGAACAGTGAGGAAAAGCTTTAGGAAACAAGGTTTGGGTCATGGGAAACTGAATTTCGGGGCCACAGATTGGCAGTTCAGTTAGAGAGCAGAGTGTCGAGCTTTGGCCAAGAGAATGTGTTTGGAAGAAGATGGGATGAAAAAGACAGAAGCCATGAATAGAATCAGGGTCCTGTGGATAAGGTCTTAGCTGGAGAGTTGACAGATAATCATTGAGTGTCATACGAGAGCAACCGATCCAACACTCACTTCTCTCACTTAATTTCTTGTTTTTGATGTCACTGACAAAATGTGACATATTAAAAGTACATCTGGGTTAGTTTTGCAGGTAAAATTCGCAAGCAGCGAACAATGCTTTGTTAATATGATGCAAGCGTTGTCTATTTTCAATGATTCTGCAAAGAAATCTGAAACTTGGGAGAATTAAATAAATATTTTTTTCATATACCTGTATAAGTCCTCTTCAAGCTACGTGCCAAGGTGAGAAGTGGGAAGAATAAACAAATAAAGATCGGAGCTTTGAATATCACAGACGACTCATACCTCAGGGCTAGTATTTTCTGATAGTGAGCAGAATTTGGGTCATGTGAAGGTGAATATATTCCATTCTCTCTTTTTTTTTTTTGGTGTGTTTTCCTCTGCAGCTGGATATATTATGTGAAAAACACTCAATGTATGCAGCTTGGCTGTACAGACTGTACTCTGGTCAGATATTTATATCAGTGTCTTCTTTTTCCTTCTTTGTTTTTTTTTTTTCTCCCTCAGAGCTTTTATGATTGCCCGGGCTGGCTGTACACACACACGGACCACTTCAGCAAGCAGGTGCTTGACAGGGCTAGCACCAGGAGGGGTGCTCAGTGTGGCTGGAGGTGTGTGACACACTCCCAACCTCCAGCGCATTGATTCCCACAGAAGTAAGTTACTGCATGATGCTGCGGGCGGAGGGCTCGGCGCAAGTGATTTACAGTCCCCGTCAGACTTAACATCCTCAGACAGCTCCTCGGCCCATTCCCATCTTCTGTGGAGGGACTACTTAAAAAACGTCTGCCAACGTAGGCTACCAACCAAATCACCCAGAGGGATGACTGGGAGTCATCTTACACAGGTACAGTCATTTGAAATGGGCACACAGATTGTTGTTTAAGAGGGCGGTTCTGTAAGAGGGTAATATATTTGTGTTTAAGACCGAATTTGCCTTTTTAAAATGTGGTGATGTGTTACATCAGGCTTTAAAAGGTGAGGAGTGAAACTAAAACATGTCACTGTCTATCACCAAGGCAAGAACAGACTTACTATTTTATATCCATTCATTTTGTGTTTTTCTATTGGATATCTTGTACAGTATATATATATATATATATATATCTTTTGTTGTCCAGTCATTATGCTGAGCTGAGTTCAGGCTTTTTTTCCCCCTCAGGTGGTTATTTCAACTCTCTTTAGACCACCAGTGCCAGTTTGTTTTATAGTCATAATGGAAGAACTCATTCTCACTCCAGACTCCTCGAATAAAAACACTTGGTCAAGAACCCTCTGCACCAATTTCTAATGCAGAAGTTTCCTCCAAAGCCCATTCTCTGAACTTGGTAGTTAAATATTGTTGGTAATGGGCTAGCAGCGGGATGCTCGGCTTTTGACGGTATGAAAAATGCCAGAAAAATCTTTGTGAAATAGATTATGTGCTTTATTGTGTAATTAAAGTCTGGGTGTAACATTTTCCCAGCTTCAACAAAGAGTCTGTATCGGCAAACCTGAAAAAAAAAGATTTTATGCCTGACAATAAAGTAAAGTTATAGAGAAAAGGAAATTAAAACAAGGACAAAAAAGATGAGCCATTAAATCCTAGATTCACGTTTTCTGCTAAATACTGTTTTTGCTGTGGTTGCATCCCTTATCCAGGATTCACATGGGTTCAAAGTGATTAGGCTTAGTGGTGGGTGGCCTTGACATCTGAAGATGCTGTCACAAGATCAGACATGTGAATGGTGAAAAGATTTAATTGGCTTGTGCCTGCCCTGGCACTGGAGAGCTGGGCCAAGCTTCAGTATTTTAAGAATTTAGAATGAGAATGTGTAAAACATCTAAATTCAAACCTTTATTGAATTAAAAATTCTCCCTCTTCAATGAACTAATGTTTCTTTCAGCTCTCAATAGAATGATGCACAAGATGTTGAAAATAACTCAGAACTAGAATAAAGATGCACCATCAGCATCTATATACCTTTTAAATGCTAGTGAATAAATCAAGCTGCTTGTACAAGTTTTGATCAAAGCGACTCTAGAAAATGTGTTGGGCATTATGATTCTGTCATTGCTTTTAAGGTAATTTTTCCCAGTGAAACATTTGCAAAAAACAGCTTGTTTGGATGAGGATGGATTGCTGTGATTATTGCCAGCAATCAAAAACAATTACATGCACGACGACGTGGATAAAATACCTGCAGTCGCGTTACCCAAAATGTGTTGGCTGCAGCTCACAAAGAGGAGAATAGGGATGTAAGCAGGAATTTATGGTGAAGATGTTAAAAAAAGAATGAGCTGACTGTGTGGATTCCAGGGAAAAAGGCTAATGTGCCTGGTAAACAGACTGAGATATAATTTGTTTGTTTCCACTCCAAACAGAACAGGGCGATTGGCTTATTTAAAGAGAGACTGTGGAATCACATGGTGACTGTTCAGAGTCTTGGCACACAAATGTAGCTTTAGCTTTTCATTTGGAAACATTCCAGCGGACCTAAATTATTATGGCCACCTGTTAAAGGGAACGTTGTGGAGTGTTGCTCATCTGTTCCCTCATGATAGCTGCAGGGTTCTCACTCCGAATCCAATGAGAGGGCCCCAAACTAGGACCAAAGAGAGACAGATTGCATTCCATCAGATCATGGAATCCATAATAAGGTGCATACAGACATCTGAGCCCTGGTGCTGTTTGCCAGGTTTTCTGCTGCCACTGAGAGCTGGACAAGTTTACTTGGTCCATATATTTAGCTTAAGGGTTTTTTTGTTTAGGATTTTCAGAACGTTATGTTTTCCTCTTTTGAAATTCACACATGAACAGGTCCAAGCCGAAAGTGCTTGAATGCAGTTTTGCAGCTAAACATTGCGAGCTCAATTGACGATAGGATATCCTTTGATAACTACTTTTGTTCAATTTGAAAACCACCTTTGGCATGCCCAAAAGTCATACATGTCATGATGGCACATTTATGTTCGATATCATGATTTCCAATCAGTTGTGACATGCGCTGACAGTCTATAAGTGTGCAGTTTTTCCCTTTCCCTATTAACTGTTGATTTTAGACTGACTAGGGGGAGGATGTAATCTAGGTGCAGTCAGGTATGTCTTCCAAACAGTGCAGCCCAAGAGGAATGCAGGTAATTAGCAACCAGAACTGTCTAATTGGCATATGGCTCGGCAAGTGCCAGAATATTTTCTTTACTCAACCAAAGGAAGTATATACACTGTATATAACATATGAGGCAAAGCATGGCCAATTAGATCAGATAGATAGATAGATTGATAGATTGTCATTTTTGTAGAATGACACGTATTTCTGATTCTGATTCTGATAAAACCAAAAGGAGAATTGGGCAGTGCATCAATACTGCTGGGCACAAAGCCATCTCCATCCCAGCATTTCTTTCTCATTAAACAAATTTTAGCCGAACCAAAACATAGCTAAAGCAGCAAAATCTAAATCTAATTTCCCTAAACGAGATCAAGCAAAAATAATCCATAGCCACACATTTTCACAGACATGCCATGTGTAAATGTTCTTTATATGGAATGCTTGCTGCCTTTTAGGGGTTAATCTACCATTAGAGACAATATTATCGCTAATCACTGAGACAAGTGTGGTAAAACCAGTCTTTTGTAGCGATTTGCAGTATTAAGAAAAACTAATTAAAAACGGATTTCTATGTTGTTATGATACAGTTTATGGTCATGCAAAAGAAAACTTTTTGGTTTCAACTTTCTTGTGGATAACACCCAGATAAATAGTGACTTTAACATGGTAGTTGCTTTGTTTGGCAAAATTAAAAATGATATTAAACTGCAATGGTGCGGTTTTGTATCCTGGACTCCAAAGACCACTGCTAGACAGTATCAGAGAGATGGTCACTCATCAAAACAACAAGACAGAAAAAAGCAAGATGTGGCTTTACTCTTACTCAGTGTGGCCAATAGACTAAATGACAAAAAGGTTTTTTCTAATTAGATTTCAGAGGAATATTAACTGCTAAAGTGGGATTCCATCATTTTAACTTGTATTACATTAACTGACCTCTTCTGATTAGAAATTCCTGAAACTGCACATCAATTTGGTCTAATTAGTAGTAGTGTCTATCAAAAAGTTTTTGGGATTTGGTTCGATAACTGCACATTGACAAAAAAAATTAATGCAGATGTGCTCTTTGGGAGAACTTCTTTTGGTTAATGAGGCGCTTCACCAGGTTCACCATGACAACCGTCTCACAAAAACTAGGTGTTGCAGATTTATTTCATGTTTAGCAATTTGCCTCATAGTGTGGCACAATTAGAAGCCGGGTAACTCCGGGAGTAATCCGGAAAAACTCACAGGACATGTGAATCACAGTAGCAGGAGATAAGAATAAATGAGCAGCAATAAAAAGGTACTAATACCCTGTATTACTACAAGCTCAAGAATGCCCTTTTTTTCGCTTATATTTCTCCCCTAATTACCTTTGGGCACAAGAGGCATTCATGGTATCACATTTGCTTTCTGAGTAAACAAAAAAAAAATCAAATTTGATCCATAAAACACTCCAATTCATGGAAGAAAGAATGTGCCGCATTTTGTGGGGGTGACACTGAATATTATGTGTCAGAGCTCGAGGTTTTTCTGAGTTCTTTTTTTCATTACAGCCGAGGTTTCTGAGTGACATTCTCTTTTCTCATAAGAGCTCCGCACAATTCCTTTCTCTGCTTTCTCTGGCACATACTTCTGTTCATTTTTTGGAGTGAGTTACTGATGGATTCATTCTCTTTTAACAGGAGTAAGAGAGGAAGCGATGAGCTGGACTATGACTCTGAAAGATGACTTTGGGGTCATTGCCTGGACATGGCAGGCTGGGAACTTCCTCAGCCTCTTGTTCCTCCTGTCTCTCTTTTCCATTCCAGTCCCTTCAGACATTGTGCTTCCAAAAGACCATCATTTTGCATGGAAAGCAGGTAAAATATTGATACCTCAAATGCTTTACATATATTCTAATGTTTTGCCCTTTCAGTCGTTGCCACTTTTATGATGCTCTGCACAAAACAAACTAAAGACCTACATTAATTTTCACTTAAACCTGAGAGTAACCCTCCTCTTTCTGTCAAACTAAGAACATAAATCTAAATCTGCTTGACATTATCCTGCCTGCAGGTCCGTACGCAGGTCCGTACGCAACAGTGGTTAGCATAATACCTTTATTTTTTCTTTATTTGAGAATTAATTTACACTCCCAGTGTGTGACAAGCAGGCCAAGAAGTTCTATTGTAATATTAATATATATCGCAAGTATTGTATTGTACTTCCATTGTTTATGTGTTCTGTTAGCCCGAAACACTGGTTTACTCTAAATAATGTAGTGTTCTGTTATGTTAAGTTGAGTTTTTAACGTTAGATATAAGCAAATGTATTATGTACATTTTTATGTATGTGTCCATCAAGTGGTTGAAATGCAAAACTTTCAGCATCATGGTATTTTAATCATTCTTGGTAAACTGCACTGAAATCTAATAGTATCCAATAGTCTCTCTTAAAGGTACATTTTGAGGCAAGCTTTCTTTGCTTCACAGATTCAGTCAAAAATGGATTTGCAAAGCAGCTTGAGGAAGTAAACTTGGCTTTTCCACACAAAAGCCCCACTTGCTGTGCGATTAGCACTTCCATTTCTCACTCTGTGGTTGGGTAATGACACTGCCCAAGTGATAAAGACATTGATTAATTTCACTTGACAAAACTTATGTTCAAAAGGGATGTAACCGAGGATTTGACACCCTTGCAGAACTAAGAAGGTTTATGAGTTGTTTCTGGACTGGAAAAAAAAAAAAATCTAATTTAGAAAAAAGAAAGAAAGTGTCAACCTTGCCGTGCTTCCTCTGTGACTGTAGAAAGACTGAAGAACTATGAAAAAAGGACCAAACTGTTTCAAAACTCTTTGAAGTGAACTCCAACAAAGCAAATGATCATGTTGCCAAGCCAATCATTAAAATGAGATGGGGAAGATGGTTTTTGAACTCACTCTGAGTGATGCTGACTTTTCCAAAAGCTTTCAGTTTGCGTGTTCTAATGATTAGCGTCACTCCAACTGAATTCCCCTGTACGTTATTCTAGATAGAACATGAAGCATGGTTCTTAATGTTGTCAAGAGACGCAACTCGTGGCAATCTTTCATGTAACGTTTTTTTGACAGTAAATTAGGACATTTTGAGAAAGTTGAAGACACATAATTGATTTTCTAGGGCAAAAAAAGCATGCAAAACTGAATTTATGTTTTGTTTTTAGTTCGGGGACAGAATTTGTGCTTTAATGTTTTATCTGATTTTGTATGTCGTACAGTTTTTGTGCCCTAGTACAAGAAAAAGAAAATGAATTCCAAGTTTTACTATGATATTTATGTCCATGATGACAGTATATAAACATCTGAGTAAAACTCTGCCTTTGAATTTTTTATGTGGCTCCCAGGCAGCCCTTTTAATGTTGGAATTGTCAGTGTTGGTTAGATCTGCTCTTGCACAGCCACTCTATTGTGTTTGGTGTGTCTAACTAGGCCAGCAGCATTGTGGGCTAAGTCTTTTATGTGAGCCAGTTCCCACAGCTATGGCTAAGCTGCGAGTCTCCGGCTCAAACGGGGAACCAGTGCTGTTTATGCCTGACCTTCATCAGTGTCTTGAGGAAAAGAAAAAGGACCCTGAAATGCTTTGGCAAATGGGACTATTAGTAAACTCTTAAGAATTAGGAATGACCGCTCAAAGACATTCCCTTTCAAATGCTCATTCTTGCTTCTTTTTAGTGCCAAGTTCAGAATTTCTCATTAACTCACAGCACATTCAACTATTATGTTCATGAGATCGTAAGAGGAGTACACAACCAGGTGAGTCTGTACAAAACGATCTACAAAATGTTCACAGTTTATTGTTCCATCCACCGACAACATGTTATAGATGTTAATTACAGTGAAAGTATTTCATAGCTGTATAATAATCATTAAAGTTTTTTATTTTACCCCACACAAGATTTTTTTTTTAATGTATTCGGTTTCTCCTTTTAAGTTTTATCTTAACATCTTAAGATTGATCTGAAATTACATGAATCACAACATTAAAAAAGAACCCCAGTGAATGGCATTGATTATTTTAGTGTAGCTTTGATTTGTGCTTTAAAACATGGGGGTTTTACTTTGGCCTACCTAACTGAAGCTGAACAGTTTTACATAGTGGAATTTTTAGACTCAAACCTCTTCTCAGCCTATCCACTTTGGCATACCAAGTTTTTTTTTAATTGTTGTGGGAAAGATATGCTCCTTAGCTTTTGGAATTTATCTGGATGGTTTTGTTTACAAAGAATCTGAATATCTCAAAACTGATTCCAATTCAATATTATTATGCAATAGAGGAACTGCTGACTGCTGGTCTGTGCAAGATATATTTTGAAAACGGAGAATGTGTCACACTTTTAATTTTGAAACAAAAATTCACATTATGAGAGAACCTTGATTCACAATGCATACAGAATAGCACCATCGTTAAAAACGGGCATTTGTTTTGGTTAGCTTGAGCATTATTCTTGCCTTAGTTGCACCTCACATTTCTTCCATCTTGGCCCATAAGAACACATCATTTCTGTGTTTTTGCCAGGAGTCCCTTGTAGAATTGAATAATTAGGCTACGTGGGAACGCTGTAGGATTCAGCTGAGGGGAAATGATTAGCTAAATACTGAGAAATCAATAAGGGTTTTTCTTAATGAGAGGACTCTTTGCTCCCTTTGGATCACTAAAGGGGATTAGGAAACTGCCTAACCTAGTTTATACTTTGATAAATGATATGAAATGGGTTCAAATTATAATATATAATTCAAAATCTCAGAATGAACTTTGTTTGACTCATTTGTTCAATTTATTCTTTATCTTTACTCTTTTTATTGCATTTTTCATAGCAAGAATTCAATTGATCGTATTGTTAAATGGTTACATTTACGGCTTTTTAGACGGCATTTAATATCAGTGCAATTCTGCTCCTTTGTTTGTAATATTGTTGATGTGATTGAGCTAGAAAAATAGTTTGATTATGACTGTTGTGAAAGCAAAATCTTGACTCCCAAAGCTTTAAAGATAGGTTTGTTGTCAAGCTGTACTTTACCTTTTCATCCAAAATCTGCATCTATGATTACAACCATGAAAAAAGTTCTTCCATGAGCTTTGATGCAATAAGTAAGGCAATATTTACATTTCATTTCAGTGTCGGAGAGTATCTATTTGCAATTTCACCCCGCAATTGCACCATCAAAGCTGAAATCAAACACCAGTGCTACTTAAGCTTCTGTTGTTTCTCAAAATAAGCTCAAAGAAGGCAATGTGCAAGGATCAAGCCCTGGGAGGATTTCAGTTTGAACCAAATGTCCATGAATAATTTACAGGGGGTTCATTTTATTTATGGTGACAGCGGGAAAGATCACATCAGGCAAATGCATCTTAAGGACGTTGGCCGCAATGGATGAGTTGCTGCTTTTGGAAAATATTGGGTTTTCTTCTCTTGTAGGACATGTCACCATGTTAGTTACCATACCCCAACAAAAGTTACACAAACTCTGATAGATGAATAGATCGTGTAAAAAGTGTTTAATGAAATGTTTGTGAAATGGAGCAAGTTGGTAAAGAAATAAAAAAAAAAACATTTCCACTGATGTGAAGATGTTTAGCAGAATATATACATATATATATATATATATATAGCTTTTTTTAGTTACCCAACTAAGCCCTGATGATTTTAGGTAAACTTCTAATCATATCTTTCTCCTCATGAAGGTATGATTTATGAGGCTTGGCAGAACAGTCTGTCTTCCTCCTGTAAGTTTGCACAAAGGCTGTTTGATTACAATAATAAATATTGCAATGTGATTTGTTGTCTGTCTTCATGATTCTCTGTTGGGTAGGCCAAATCTGGCACACAATTAGCATCTTGGTGAATAAATCCACAGCCGACTATTGAGATGTTACAAAACTGTGTTGCCCCAGATAGATAACCCAATTTCACATCGTTTTTGCATCTTCAGTATTGCTGTTAGCATGAAGAAGCGATAACAGATTAAAAAATATAAATAAATAAAACTTTTTTTTTTTAAAAGGTCAGTAACCGGATAAATAGTCTTTCCGTTGTTTATTCCTACTGGTTAAAAAATACAGCTGTAAGAGCAGCCTTGACTATCTATTAAAAAAAACCCCAATGAATTTTTTTCAGTTGATATCTCATTTTGAAGTCGTATCTTTCCTTCAGACTAGCAGGGAACTGATTGAGGTCATCATAAAAGCCCATGGCAAGTCTCGCGAGAGCTATAAGGCAGAAGGATGGTGAAGCTCAGATCTTTTAATCCCATGAGAATATTCTCTCTGAATGGTTAGCTCTTATAGCAGCTCTCTCTGCTCAGAAGTCCCTTTCAAACAGCAGAGGCCTTTCACATTACTTTACAAAACGCTCCAAGTCTGGACACATTTCCCACACTTTCAATTTTTCATAAGAGGATTTGAAGAAGGAATTGTGAAAGACGCATGACTAGTTGTAACTCTAGACAGAAGTAATTATAAGAGTTCACGTGATCGCTGAAAAGAACCCGTCTGGGGTGCTGCAATGTAAATGAAAAATTGAAGGTCATCATGTTGCTGAATGGCTCCTGCAGCTTCTATTAATACTGATAATAAGATACATAGAGCCCAGGACTCTTGTCTGATAAAGTGTAGGGGCTATTCATCGCTCTGCAACATTATTGATTGCAGAGCTGTATCTTTAATATTAAACAGCTTCTGGTCATCTCTCCAATCTCTCTCATTTGACCAGATTTACAAAGTGCATGTTGAATATTAGTAAAAGCTTCTGTGGACTGTTCTCATAGAATACTGTAGATTTTCAAGAGCATTTGCAGATAAATTTAACCAGACTGTCTTTACGTTAGCTCTTGTTCAAGTATTATTAAATAAATTCTGCAGACTTTAGATTTAAAGGAAAAGGTGAAGGAGGCGTGATGCAGGAATTCTGTCTTAGAAATCGTTTATAGCGTTAGAAGATGAGGCTTCTTGCCTTGTCGATGTTAAGACCACATGCATTTATGAGGTAAAAGTAACATACTAATACTAATGCACATTGGTTAAACTGGTGACAAAAATGGTTTCCTGGTCTGATGTTGCAAACTTGCCCAAGCACAAAGAATCCAGTTAGAAGTTAGAAGACAAAAGGGGAACATCCTTTTTCTCTGATGCTTTCAGCACTCGAGAATGTCAGGTTTTGATGAAAGTGGGAGTGACCTTCTACTTTTTGTGTTTCACATGAAGAGGTCAGACAAAAGAAGGGAAGAAAAGGCAAATTGTCTCTGAATGAAATGAATGTACAGAGCTTTTCAATTCCTCAATTGCACAATGCAAAATGAATTAAGCTTTAGTGTCGTAACACATTATTACTGTGTCGTTCATTCATTTTTATATATTCCAGGATGCTCATGCTCTAAATGCTCTCCAGTGAAAAAGCTGGAGTCTTTTTATTCCAGATTTATAAAAAACCTATTCGCTTTAACAAAACACTGCATTCCAGTTGTAATTACAATACTTTTAATGAGACAAGCTCTTCTCAGCTCGACGGAAAAAAAAAAAGATCCTAAACGTCTCAACCGAACTGAGGAAGCATGAGTCCAAAGTGAAACCGCACGATATGCAAAGGAACCCGAGACTCAAAAATTCAGGCATTAAAGAGAAAATGGAAAAAAAACCCATCCTCATTGCAGTTTTCCTGACAAGCTCAGAGCTGTCTTTGTCAGCACAACTGCCTGTACCCCTACTGCTAACATAGCTACAGATAAATAGGTTACCCACAATGAGATTTCTCAGATCTTCTTGCAAGTCATTTTCAATTTAAATCTCTCTCTTTGTGCATGGGACCTGCACACAGCATGGACCTTTCGGTGCAGAGTTTGCATGTTCTCTCTGTGTATGATCGGATTCCCTATGGCATTCCGACAGCCAAAAACATGCATGTTAGGTTCATTGGAAACTCTAAATTGCCCCTTAAAAATGAACGTGAGAGTCCGGGATGTACCATGCCTCTTGCTTAATGTCAGCCAGGATAGGCTTCCACCTGTGGATGGATACAAATACAAATATAAATATATACTGTATCTCAATTTCCTTCGATGTTTTCTCAGAATAGAGGTTGGCAGATCTTTACAAATGCGTTTTGCACTATGTGAGAGCGAAGGAAAATATTAATAACCTCTGAGTTTGACGGGAGCATCTTCAGAGACCTGTTAAAATAGCCTACTGTGTTTACTGTGTATCTGACCTAGCAGGGAACACTCCGGAGAGACACCGAGGCGCAACCAAATGGATTTTTATTCCTTCCTGAGAAACACTCCTGTATGAGTTGTTTTCTGATTGCAGAGCACTGTCTATCAAGAGCGCTTGTTCTGTTTCACCCTTTGATCAACTGCTGTACTCAGGCAGACTAGTCACAACAGAGAATCTCTAAGTGGAAGATAGAGGAGAGGGTGGATTGGATTGCACTGGGATTATTCTGCCAATATTAGTAGCAAATGCAAATGATACATTTCAATGACTGCACATGCCACTCATTAAACAGAAGAATGTGGAGTTGGAAATAGGGCACACACAGAGTAACTTAGTCTCAGGCAAAATGTGAAGTATTCATAAAAACGCACATTTATTTGTATCCACAAATGCAATTTTGGCTGTTCTTTTTTAAGATACTGAACATGAAAACAACTGCACCTCCCCACAGTTTTAAAAGAATCACAAAACTACTTTTGCATCACATCTGAGAGGCAAAAACTTCCACGTTTAGATGATGGTGATGGCAGTGGTGGTATTTGAATATTTTTTAGTTCTGCTGTTAGGACTTCCAAACATCTCATGCCTCAACATTAGATATTGTGAAAGGGAACCATTACTTGCAAAACTACTTGCAATACTGTTTTTTTAAATTCCCTGACACAAAAGTCCCTTTTTACCTAAGAAAAAGTATGTCTATACAAAGAAAAACACAAAACTGTACAGTAAATGTAATACAAAAATAATATAATAGAGCAAAAAGAGCCATCTTGCCCAAGAAAAGCACTTTTCTACTAAGACAGATTTTCTTTTTTTTGTTTTTTTTTCAATTCTTTGCTCCTGTCTTTGTATGCTGCTACTGCAGGAGTGACTCACTGGGAAGGGGCAGGTTGAGGTCTGAAGTGGAGGGAAAAGAGATGTTACTAAATTATCTGATCATCAGGGACAGGAGGAATGGCTTAGTTGGAGGCCTTCTTTTTATATATCAGAAAATTAAGTCATTCATTCATTGTCTGTATAGCATGAAGGCTGGAGCATTTTCCAGTGTATATAAATATGAACCCTATTGTCTAACTTTAAATGCTACATTTGATTAAACAAGATTATAATTAAATTAAATCACCATAATTTATAGAGTCAAGATATCAGCTTGTTTTTATATCTAGGACACCAGCAACCAGTCACTGCCTGTAAGGTTTCCATGGTAATACAAGGCTTTTAATAAACCTGTCCCTGACTTGACAGGACCCAATGATTTGGTTTATTAATCCTTTTAGTTTGACAGGAAAATGTCTTCTTTCTGAATTGACTTCATTTTGGGTCAGTTCGATAGCATCCATTTACCTTCCAAATCAGTGCTCTTTACTAGGGATGCGTCTTATTTTTCAATCATGAATTCTCTCATTGTAGATGTTGACACTTTTCTGAACTTGCCAAAAGTTTTTTGTTCACTTCCGAGGAACAGATGAGAAATAAGAAAAATACTTTTACTCTGTTCTTTTGCTCAATGTAACTTTGAGTTCCCTCAGACCATCCGAAGCACTTTTCATTTAAAGTCCATTTTAGACGTTTCTCATATAGACGACTGTCTGTTCTTCTTGTAGCTCGACAGCCAGTTGGCTGATCCGCTCTTTTATTGTGTGTTGCCTGAGATTGGAGTTTGAGCGATGTCAGATCTCGGGATGCTTTGTTGTGGGTGGTATTATTTTAGGGATTTTCTTTCTTCTGTGGATTACGGTTTGGGCAACCTCATCAAAAGCAGTGTTCAGATAACACCCAATCGATTATGACTGTGACAGAGCGCCCATGTACTGAGCTGATAATGGGAAAAGAAATTGGGATTTTTTTGTTTTTTTTTGTTTCGGGATAATGATGACAATAACACCTGATACCAAGGATTTTAGCTGGGATATATAGTATCTTTAAGAGTCTCAATTTTATATTTTCACTTGGAAAAAAAGAAACGTTTTTACCATACCACTGTCTAACTTTATCTCAAACTTCGTCATTAGTTCTTATTCAGTTCACATATAGCTTCTTTTAATTAATTCTGCCCTGGGATGAGCAGGGTGTTGTGGTGGTTGGTACCATCGCATCACAGCAACAGGGTTCTGGGTTCAACCAGGACCTTTATTTCCTAATGGGGTCACGGGGAAGTTTTAATATGAAACTTCATATTAGGTTGGAGCTTTGTTCATAGTCATTTCAATGAGGCATGTACAAAGTTGCATTTCAATAAGCTGCAACGAAGGGAGAGAGGACAGCCGCAATGTGAGGCATTGATGGGAAAAGGGTGCTGGTGGGTTTTGCTTTAGGGGTGCTCTGGGGCTTTCCTTGATCAGTGATCTCTCTTTCTCAATCTGGGTCTTTTTTCCAGCAGCATAAGGCCTTAGCCTGTGAATGGCAGAAAGCATTCATTGAAAGTTTTTTTTCTTTCCATTGTTTCACATTTATTTTTTCTGAATTCCTAATTTTTATCTTGCCACCCAGCTGGACTGTGAACATAATTAATTCAGTGGACGAGGTAGAGTTTGTGTTGCACACGGGTTCTGTCTTTTGTCAGGTTGATGGAGGTTGTCAGCTTTAGCATTTTAAAGAAGACATGCCCTGATGTGGCACTATACTTTCTTATAGCATGTGTTCCAAACCAAAGGAATTTTGTTCTCAAATCTTACAGCCGCTGGAAAGTAAAATGATGGTGACACACACCCTGGATGTTCTGCCACATACTGTATTTATCTTAGATTGTCAATGTTTGGTATGCGAGTTAATCTCAGGTCTCTGGGCATACCATCCTGTGTACTGTCATCACCAAATCTCATTTATATGGGTTGCCTGGAAAAATTACTTTGGTTCCTTTGGTCTACTAGCATCTGTTTGTCAGAAAATGTATGATTTTTGTTCATGTGCTTTGCATATACCCGATTGAAGAAGACTCCCACAAGTGTCTGAACTTTAAGCTATTACAAAGCACTATAAACGCAACTTAAATGCAACTTCTATTTGTTTGAATGCAGACTCAAACTGGCCCCAGACACAAGCCTTCTGAAATAGTAATTTTCATTGATCTCTGGCAAGAAATGTGCACACGTTTCTTTGGTGGATCATTTTAAATTCTGTTAGGGTTGTTCTGTGAAAGTAAAAAATAGGTTTAGGTGGTTGTAGGATCAAACTTTGCAAGGAAATCTTAGCACCTAATTAATATAGCCAGGATGTGCCATGCATCATTTTGTAACCTTAGACGCCCAGTGCTTAATCATGAGGAAAGAAGCCAGGTGAACTTTTAATTAGGACTAGTGCCGTGATGTTTGATCTTTTATTACTAGCGCAGTGACTTGATTGCCTCTGACTTTCTATGAATGTCAAACACTGACTGTGAATGCTAAAAGTACTGTGGAATTTGTTGACACATCCTTTTTAGTATCATCATGAAGATGAACATTCTGGCCCCTTTGAGAAATATTGACTTTTTGACCATTACTTTTAAAACAGTACCAACGAAAGATATGTAGGTGTTATTCACTTTTTAGTTCCTAAACTATTCACTGAATTGTTTATAGTTTGCTTGAGAATTTGTAAAGTTTGGATAACTCCCCAATTAGTGTTGGAAATGTTGAGGGGATTTGTCTTATCTTTAACTTTGTCACTAATGTAAAACTGTTCCCAATTAAAGTTCAGTGGACCCTAAAATGTCAGGAGCAAAAAAATAAATTCTCTTTTTAATTGGTATAAACCTAGCAGGTAAGAAAATATTTGTCTTAAGATCTGGCACAATACAGACTCAAACGTAATTGAAAAGTGGGTTTCCATTTACTGTAAGCTATTACCTCAACAACATGTCTATTTATCACTTTTCAGTGACCTCAGGGTAAATCATATTAATTATTTATCATAGTTATACTTGTTTAAACCTGAAATACTAATTGTATAGCCAACTGAACAGATGCATCCACATCTCTAAATTTGACTTTTGTAACTTTCCATAAATAAACTAATAATTAAAGAGTGATAAACAAAAGCTCTGTAATGAGACTGGGCTGGGCTAAACACAGCAATTATGAAACAAGCCAAAAATGGGTCCATGCACTGCAGTGATAACTGCAGAATGCTGCGATAACACCAGGAGTAGCTTTTAGAAATACAACAGAGTTACACAAATCATTATCATCCTCCTGATACAGGGGCTGAGCCTGTTTGTTTGTCTAATGAGCTGACCTGGTTATTTGAATACAGGCAACACAAACATGTATCTGTAAAGCTGAAATTGCACTTTCTCTATGTACAAATTAACTGGGAACAGGAGAAAGAAACTCAAGAAAAGAGTGAAGAACAGAAAAATAGTTCTTAAAAAAATTGTATCTGATAAAACAGATGTTTTCATACTTTGGCACACTAACTGATAGTCAGAATTATATTCTCTCCATGATTCAAACCTTGGATGGTTGCCATGGAAATCATTGTTCAAATTTGGGGCATGTTTAATCTGAGATGTTTATTGTTAGCTGCTGTTTGGTTTCTAAATTCAGTGCATGATTCCTGGAAACTGCTGTGTTTTCCAAAAGCATGTGGCTTGCATGGCGCAGCGGGGGGGCCGACTGCTCCACTGTTCCTCCTACACAGCAAAGTTTTGCAACCATTTTGTCTGGCTGAATGTGCCCCAAAACATTTGTTCATGTCGAGTAAACAATAAACTGTAGGGTGCTTTTCACAAAACCCCTTTAAATGCTGCAGACTGTCACCCTTGGTTCCACAGCACCATTCTATACATTTCACAGAGAAGATATAGGAAGGAGGACTTTACTTAACGCTGATTGCCGACCAACCTGCAGCCATGCTTGAATTCACCCCACATAGAAAGTGTTAAAGAATATAATCCTTTGCTCCTCTGCAAATCCAAATTAGTTCTGGTGTTGTAAATATCAACACTGTAGTGCTTGTCGGTGAGTTGCGAGTTGACTAGGCATGAAATTGTATTGAATCTACAGAATTACACTGACCCGGTAAGTTTTCAACGATGTAAACAGTTTCCAAATTACTTGTGGTGGAAGTTTTCTTCGCATTACCTTTAGCCTTTTATATGTTTTGACTCACTGGCTTATGGGCACAGAACAATCAGAATGCCCTCCTCGTTATTTAGGTGAAATGAAAGAAGTTACTCCTCAAACTGTTACGTGTCCCAAACTATTCATGGGTTATCAGTCCTCTCCGATAAGTCTCCAACCAGAATAGAGTCTGTGGTGTCTGCTTCTGCCCAAAAGACTCAGCAGTAAAAGCTACTTTATTTGCACACAGCAGATTGTTTTGTTTTGATTCCTAAAAGAGAAACTGCCCACCGACTATCGATTGAGATTAAATAGTTGGCTGTGTATGGTAATGTAGATTACATAATTTGTTAGGGTACTTTTAGGTTGCAGAAATGAAAGAGTATCATGCTTTTTTAGCTGAAGCTGGACTTTCATGTCATATGCTGCAGAAATAAAAGGAATTATTTGTATTAGTATCCAGGGAAGCTGACAACACTCGAGTAGATCTTTTGCTGTTGCTGCACAGTTTGGTCAAGCAGTGATAAAGACGATGCAAGCTGCAACAGTCATTTTTTATTTGACCCCCTGCAGATAGCCATAACATGAGAAAGCTTCTGATTAATATCTGAGGGACAAAGGGGATGCAAATGACAGATGGAGGTTGAATGAAGTATTTATCCTCTGCAGGATCCGCTCTGCAGGTTCCTAGACTTGTGCAATCATTCTGTCAGAGGAGGAGCTGCCCTATTTTGAGGTCATCATAACAGTGGTCCTCTAGAAAGAAAGGCCAATCAGTATTTCTAGAACTCCTAAACAAAGCAGATTAAAACATGTGCACATACATATTATAAGAGGAAGAATATGGCCTGCTCTTTTTTTTCACCTGGTATATTTTCTGGGATACAGAAAACATTTATACTGAACCATTTTTCATAGAACTACATGGTAATTAAAAAAAAAAAAGATTTACATAGTTTTAAATGCCATTTTACATAATTGTGGTTTGCAAAACTGTTAAATGGCAACATTTTTCTCCCGGCCAGTGGGATTCATTATGCCCCTGCAGGGGTAAATGATGAGCCTTTCCTTGTCAACATGACTCCATGTTCCATTTGCTTATCCAGAACTCTGAAATGCAAAGAGAACATCAGACTCTCAATTTAGAAAATGTACAGAAAACGGGGGCCACCTGTGAGGAGATCTGTTTATTGTAACCTAATCATTTCTGCAAGTGGGTACTTCTGCTGTTGGTTAGGGTTTGTATTGAGTTAAAGTTAATACTATATCTGATTTCCAGAGCTCCGTTATAGGCCCTGATCTCTCTGGGGAAATACACTAAAGACCTCCAATGGTAGAAATCCCTGTAGAAAGTTCCTGCTATGGAAATATTTCTTTTATGTATCTGCTGCTCAGCCCTTTGCAGGTCATGAGAATGAATCTAACATTAAATCTATAAATTAAAAATGAAAAAGAACACATTGAAAATCATTAGCAGCAACCTAAACTGCTTTAGTACTCAGTTCAACATGCTTTTAAATTTCTATTTCATTAATTATTTCAAGATAGCTAGCTTGAACCTGCTCACCATTTGCCAACTTGAAGTGCTTTCAATTCACTCTTGAGCAGAAACAGAGCAGCGCTTTAGCTCTTGCTGAGTGAAGTTCACAGAAAACCTCAGAGCAGCATCAGTAATCAACTCTGAGATTAAGTTACAGCATGAGCCATTAATACATATGTTAAACCTCATCTCAAATATAAAAGTATATCTTTAATCACATCAACATTGCCACATGCCGCAGTAATTTTCTTTAACAGGTCATTCATTTCCTTCCATCTCTGTAAAAGCATCTAGAAACTTACCATGGATGCACTGTTGAAATGAATATACATTATATTTGTTTTCCTCAAAATAATCAGCGAACATTTTATATTCAGAAAGTAGCACTTCTAGAAATACACTTGTCACTCTATTTTTCCTGAAATAGCTCTGGCCACCTGCATTACCAAAACACCAGGGTTTTCCCTCAGGTTTCTGCCTGCAGGTATGGCCATTAGTTCTGCCCCTGTGCTTACAGAAGTGAAATCCCAGGTCAGCGGAAGGCAGTGAGACATAGGAGTGAATGACATCCTATCCAATTACTTGTCACCTCTACACAGACTGGTGTAGAGACTTGAGAAGACCACATAAGACAAGCAATTACATGGAAAAAAGATTCTGATCGCTGCAGAGTTGTACCACACCTTTGCCTGGCTCTCCTCTTTGCTTTCCATGCTTTAAAGAGATACAAACCAAAGTATAGAAGCTTTTGTAAAAGCAAGCACGTTGAGTCCTCTTCATTATAATACAAAATATCTCTCTCTCTCTCTCTCTCTCTCTCTCTCTCTCTCTCTTTCTACATATATATATATCTGCAAGAGAAAATACAATGTTTGTTTTCTATATGAACTGTAAGCTCTCCGGGTTCGTTAATTGAACATTGATTTTCTGTGATTTTTTTCTAGTTTTGACCATGAAGATATTTAGGTAGCAGGACATGCCACAATTCGTTCAAGGGAAACACAATTATTAGGGGTATTGTCACAAACACTGAGAATTTAAAAATGTTTCCCGGGGATGTGATATTACAAATAATTGACGCGCCCTGGAATTTTTTAACAAAAGCACAATGTTTTGAAAAATAAACAAACTGCTTTTGATAATGTTTCATTGACCAGATGACAATTATCCGAAGCTCTCTGCAAAAATAAGCAACAGTTGGATATCTTTTAAATTTTTTTGTTTTAAACCCAATAACCCTCTCATTTTCACCAGACATGTCAAACATTTTGGGATTTTGAAATTGATCAAACGCCAACATTGGTCAGTAGCTTAACTCACCAATAAACAGGCTGTTAGTTTGCAGTGAGTGAGTCTGGACTCTTCATCATGAATACACGAAAACACAGAAAAATAATGTTCATTTCCTGAGCTGGATTATTTTTTTCCAGCCACCTCTGCTCGTTTGTTTTGATGACTTAACAAAAATAAAGTTGTATATTCAGCATCTCTCTTTTCAACCTCCCAGACAACCCAGTGCTGTGGCTAAAATAAAACCTAAGACAAATGTGACTCCATGAGCTGGAAAAAAGTCCAATAAGAAAAAAAAAATCCAACTTGCTTTTCATCTTGTAAATATGGCATAATGTACCACTGCCCAAGAGCAAAATTGATCATTTTTAGTGAAAAAAACAACAATACATTGTGACTTAATTCTCATGGCTTCAGCATACATTCGTCATGGACTTTTTTCACCTTGATTATCAGAAACTAAAATTGGCCGAGATCTGGCTGCTTGATATACTATAAATAAAGAACAGTGATTCAAGTATTTTGTACACAGGGTTAAGTAACCTGAAATATTATTTTAAAAGTAGCTTTGAATCCTTAAGTGCCCCACTCTAATGATTTAGACAAACAGCTCCAACAATAAAGCTGCACACTGTGTTTTTTAACAGGCACATTGTGACAGGTTAATGAGGAAATTCAGTTGCTAGGGCACCGCTTTATAGATTGTTGGGGTTGTGATTTTTGAAATTACAAGAACTTAAGAACTGTGATTTCTGCTGTGTGAATGGGACCATTTCAGCTTTTGGAATATGTTTTGCACTCTCACTCTCGTTACTTTAGCGATATCAGCTTTTCAAAAATGTGAAAGGTCTATTTTGTTGCAGCATGTGTACATTTTATCTTACTATTTCTACATATACAAGGTCCAAATCATGGCATGCCTCGATACACCGTGAACAAGCATGCTATGATGACCAACAACTCTTTTCCGAATCTGTCTGCTGCAATTGCTCTAGATTAGGTATAAATAGCCTCTGGTAAAGTTTAGATTAATAAATATATGATTACAGGATTAGGACACATCAACTAAACGCTTCCCGACACAAGCAACAACGTACGTAATATCATCATCTCATAAATGCTGAGTCTTCGTCGGTAGGGTACAACGTTTTGAGGGGGCTGTCACAGATTGCGTGTCTTGTGAACCTGGAGTGAGTAAACAGCTGGTGATAAGTCACCTGCCATTATTGTGACTCAGATTTCACACAAGCATGGCCTGGAGGAACAGTGTTCCTGAGAAGAATCATGTAACAAGGAAAAGCGTTGTTTGTTCTGCCTGTTCCGTCTAAAGACTAGAATTTCCTTGAATGTTTAAAGTGAACACATTCAATGATATGACTGCTGTACGTTGCTGTTACTTGTTGTGACTGATTATCCAGTTTGACTGCTGTGCGTTTTAGGCTTTTTCTGGCTATTATGTTAGGCCACTTTTGAAAGAAGGCATACACACACTGGTGATTGATTACTCAGTTAAAAATCTTTATGTTGCTATTAAAATGATCCACATGATTTACGGCTATTGATTTGACAGGAATTAGGGATGAGGACCTTGTTGTTGTTGAATTAATATTTATGTGGAATGGGAAAGTCTCTCATTTCACAGCAGCAACACGGTGAATTAGAACTGATTAGTATGTCTGTTTTTACTTGTGGAATCTCACAAATCAGTGATTGGGTTTTCATTTAGCAGGAAAACCAAATTATAGCTTGACCGAAAAGCGGTGTACAATAAAAGCATTTGTTTACTTAGCTGCTTATTAGCACCAATGGGTATTATATTACTCAGTGGGCATAACATCTATTCATGAAGTCTAGTTTATGCTGCTGGCCGTTTAGTAAGTGATTAGCAATTCTTGTCGGTCCAGCCATGATGCTGTGAGGCTGAATACTAAATTATAGCAAAAGCCTGTTGGGAGTATGTATGTAGCACTGCCACCCCCTAGGTAAAAAAAAACTTAATATGGTAACTTGAACTGCATTATAAATCTCCCCATCAATCCAAAATACTAATATTAGAATTAATAGTCACTTTGAAATTCTGGGAATTTTTTAGAAGAAACATTAACGTGGACTTCTCATTTTCATTATAACTTTTTGGTCTGGATTTTGAGTGTGTGATGAGCTGGCGTGTAAACCATTAGAAAAAGCTGAGTCAAGCCTTTCAGAGATGGGCTGGGTGCCTGATGGTAATCTGTTGCATTTCTGCACATATGAGGGTGATAATTAAGAATGCAGCTCACCGCTCATAAATTACAGTTGATGGTTTGTGGCAGGGGGGATGGCTCTGTGCATAATTAGGCGCGGTGGCACAGGTATCATTTAATTAAAAAGTGTTGTGACAAAGGACATGTGGATCCAAACAGCCAAGCTCAGGGGTAGATGGTGAAGATAAATGGTAACTAAACTCAACGGATGCTTGTGAGGAAATGCGGGGGAAAAAGCAGAGAGAAAATCTTTAAGTGAGTGCATCATTGCAGGAAATTACCTGCTAATTATTATGTTGATTAAGAATTAGTTAGGTTAACAAACAAGAGAAAAGCCATTAAAAGTATGGCGGTGCGGTTCTTTTTCTCCAACACTACTTAATGATTTCACATTGAGATAAGGCTTTTTTCTTTTGCTTTCAGCTAACCAAGATACTTTCAACAATATGCAAGTAATTTGATCAACCAATGGTCCAAAAAAAGCTTTCTGAAATGCTGAGGCAGTGTGGTCATCTAAAAATACCATCACCGAAGAATTGGGAGTCTTAAATCTATCTCTTTTTAATATTTAATGTCTTAAATAGTCAGTATTTACAAAGACTTGTTAAATTAGAAAAACAACACTATGTTTTGAGAGTAAAAGTCTCGCTTTGCAATAGCAAGATCTGCAAATAGAGCCTGCACATTAGTTACTGACCTTACTCAGTGATGCTTTCACCACGTGTAATTGAAGAGATTAGACAGGCAAAAGATTTAACAGTGTAGAGTGCAGTTTTCTCTTGGTACAGCACTGCTGTTGACAGTTTACTGCTCCTTTGTTTGCCTCTTTTATTCCATCTCTCTACTCTTGGCGAATTGCACAGATTGCTGTGTGTTGTGTTAGTTGCTGTTATCGTGCGACTTTACTATCATTTGTCCAATTTAAGGGGTTTCAGCCGAACACTATTGAAAAGGAAAATTTGTGTTTAGTCACGCCACAGTGGCCAAGTTTAAATTAGGTCTTTCTCTGTATTGTGTCGGGGTATGCGGAACCTCTTATAGTTCATTCAAAGTCTGTTTTCAGGACGTAAATTGAATGGTAAATACGGCAGGACTTCCCCCTGGGTGCCAGAACCCCCCTGAGGTGTAAAGCAAGGCGACTGAGTGCGACAGCAATGAAGGAGCTGTGGGCGACCGGCTCCCCAGTGAGAGGCAGACAGATGCTGATGCTGACAGATCCAGAGAGTGATTATTCAGAGCTTAAGAGATGAACTAGGGCTTGTGTAAGCTGGTTCCCCTGGAAGCGGAATCACTCCCAATCACACCTCCATAAATCATACACTCATATTTGGCTCGGCTTGAAAAAAAGCACTATAAAGCAAAGGTGGTTATGCTGATGAAAGATTGTTTGTCAGTGCAACCACTGACCATGAGAGCTGTACAACACACTGCTCGCAGCTTTTGTTGGTGAAAAATTGTACATGTGTGTTTTTAAGTTGTATTTTTTCTTTTAGGGAAGCTGCCTCTTTTAAGTGTGTGTTTTTTTTTTCTTTTCTCTTGACAGAAAATGCATGTCTGTCTATTCAAATAACTGACGTTTAGAGTTAGCCTGTGTTAACGGTTAAGTAAATACTGTCAGCTCCCTTCTTTCAACATTTTTCCATTTGGAGCTCAAATTGTAAACAAAAAAGAAAAAGTTGTGCCTTTTTTATTGTAATCTCTGGATATTTGGCTTTCACGCAACAGACTTTCAGTTTTTTCCAATATCAAAATGGGTTTTTTGCAAAGCTCAACCAATTTCAACATGCAATCATGTTTCTTTTTTGGGGGGGGTCTTCATGCCCTGTTTTATGCTTTCAATATGGAAGAAGTTTTGAAGGTAGGCATTATAAAAGTCAGGTACCATTTTCAATATTTACACCTATACAGAACAGTCATATTAGCCATTTTTCAATATATATGGCTACCTTTTCCATGGCCCACATTCAGATTTTTCGGCCCAGTCTACAAACGTAATAAAAATAGCTGCAGATTAATGGTCTTCATTCTTTTTTTATGTTCTATGATCAAAAGCGCCCTCATAAAGATACAGATCAAAACCTAATTAAAAACAAAAATGGTGTTTAAAATGAACTCTGCCCTGATTTCCTATTAGGGATATCACTTCATTGTTGTTTGTGAATGTAGCTCAGTCTGCTCTGAACCAAGAGAATTAGACAAAATGATCCATTATTGAAAAATTAACATTAACATTGCAAAGGCAACACAAAGAAACTCCGTAAGACACTTTGATGATCTGTGAAAGAATTCCGAGCTTTAGAGTATTTCACCCTCAAGCTGTTACTGTTTGCCATTTTTGTGGTTGGCCAGGAAACAAAGTGTTAACAACAGCTTTCTCTGGCATGGAAACACATACAACGGTTTCATCACATTGTCATTCAAAAGCAATTTAGGAAGCAGTAGGATCTCATTATTACACCAATTTAATTCCAATTAGAAGAAATGAATCAAATTATCCATTTCACGGCATGCTGCAAAATAACTGGCTGAGAAATGAACATGACTGACGTTTATAACTACATTATATGAGGAAATTGATCCTTTTTTTTCACCTTGATTTCTGTCTACCACTTTTGAAAAAAAGGACAAAGGGTCAAGCAACTAAATTAAGAGATTTTATACTGAGCTTCTAGTAATTAATTTCCCATATTATAGAACCACAATTTGATTACGCTTTTTTTGTAACATTATCATATGAATTCGGCTCATAGTCCATTATTGATTTGAGGGCATAAAGAAATTAATGAACTTGACCAAGAGGCTAATGGATTGTAAACTATCCATTGGTATTCAACAGTTGTTCCAGGCATGATCAATGAAAGAAATCTGCTAGAAGAATCGCTGCAATCAAAGAAACTGAAGAGACAGCTTTCTCTTGGAACATGATTCTCATAGATGAGAGCCAATTCTTCTTATTAATAACTGAAATTCTATCTAGATTGATTGCTTCACTCCTGCAAAATACATCTCTTTTGACTATTGATATATTTTTTCAGAGTTCCGTCTTCGTAACTCAGGCTTGCATGTAGCTATTTAAAGTTTTTAAGTTTCCAACTTCAGAAAAACAATGCTGTGTGTAACTTGAATGTTGCATTAGCAGGCTGTGACTACTTTGTGGCTCTGTTCCATTCTGCACTACTTAACCCATAAAGTCTGATCCAAGGAAAAAAAATAGAGGAAATACATTTTTTTTCAGTTGACGCCCTTATTTGTACCTTTACCAAAGTGGTCCCATGCCTGCTTTTATCAGGTAGAACCTGGACAAAAGCTGTTTTGGAAGAACTTTGTACTCAAGTGAATTTATTCTAACTTGAGTCCAACTGTTCCGTTGTTGACGTGGCTATCAAAATAGTTTCTTCTTTGCTTTTTGCTTTGCCCTCCAAGTGCACATTTAATGAGCTCCTTTTTTTATCTTTCTGGGTAGATTATTATTGCATTCTTAAATTGTTTCTTCTTTTAAAAAAAAAATGTTTCTGCCTATATTATTTCACCAATGCGTATGGAAATCTTTAGTATTCTCAAAGTGTTGCGAAATCTGATAAGGTCGCAGGGAAGTGCTAGACTGGCTGTGGTCATTTTTTATTGAAATCAATATTCTTTGGTGGTACTTTTCCCTTATGGTGCCAGTGTATTTGCTGAAAGAAAGATCACTGTCAAGAATTAAGTGTGTGACTGTGTAATAGTCTTAGAACAGGTGCTTTTTTGACAGCAGCAAGAACCTTTAAGGTGAGTATTGAATTGAGACCCTCTATTATTGGAACATCGTCAAATGTAATATTGTTCACACTTAACTCCCCAGCGAGACACCAACTGAGTTTCAAGGAGGTGGAATTTAGTTGGCGGGACAGAAGAGGAACAGACAAAAATATATGATTTACAAGGCAGACAATTGTAATTAAATCTACATCTACAGCAAACTCACAAAGTTTGGATATTAAACAAACAGCATAACTTTCATTATTACTTGAGCAATATACTACTTTGTATACCTTTAATAGCGTCAAATATTGATCAAATGAATCTAATCCATGTGACAGAAGTTGGCATTGTATTTTTTTTTATTGATGTCTGCCACTGGTTTGATTACTTTGTGTTCCTTTGTTAGCCCCCCCCCCACCCCCAACCGCCTTGGCTCATGAATAAAGCAATCATGGAGGTTAAGTGAATGGCCTTGAATTGTGCTTGATTGCAAGCTACCAAATAGCTCCAATTTAATTTATTTTTTTCTTTTCTTAAAAGCTCCAGTTTTTAATGAAAATGCCCCCCTCCCTGTGTCTTTTTTGTTGCAGGCCAGTGGGGTCAGTGTATTGGAGAAGAATGTGGTTCTGGAGGGGTTCAGACAAGGATGATATGGTGCGTCCACATGGAAGGCTGGAACACCCATCATTCCCACTGCCAACACATGGACAAGCCAGAAAGCCGGAGGCAGTGCTTTAAGATGTGTGACTGGCACCAGGATCTCTTTGAATGGGAGGTTTCTGATTGGGGGGGCTGTGTCCTTGTTCCTTTCTTTTCCAACGAGCTCAAGCTGAGGGCGGCTGAGTGCATTACAGCACAGCACGGCATCCAGAGGCGCAATATCCATTGTGTCCGCACGTCAAATCGAACCACTGTCACCTCGAGGATATGTGAGTTCTTCTCCCAGAAACCTCCGGTGGAGCAGGCGTGCTTAATCCCGTGCCCCCAGGACTGTGTGGTTTCGGACTTCACCTCTTGGTCAGGTTGCAGCAAAACTTGCGGCGCTGGCCTGCAGCATCGAACTCGACACGTCCTGGCCACGCCGATGTACGGAGGGGCAAACTGCCCTAACTTAACCCAGACCAGGACTTGTGCCAGCACTATTGACTGCCCTGCCGCAGAGGATGTGTACCAGTACAGCCTTAAAGTAGGGGCCTGGAGCGAGTGCCGACTCTCACATCACAAGGACGCTCTCTTAAGCGGAAGGACCAAAGTGGACTTCGGCATCAGCTCCGATGAGAACAACACAGTAACATTCCACACACTGGCTTCTCACCATCATTCCCACCACAAACACCACCACCGCTCTCACGTGAAAACCAAACACCCAGTGTCGTGGGAACTAGAAGTGGGATATCAAACACGACACGTACGCTGTACGAGAAGTGATGGCAAAAATGTCATGCTGAGGTAAGCTGGTCATATCTGTTTCATGGTACATCTTTAATTATGCTGATGGAGAAAAAAAAGAAATGCTAGCATGGAACAACTTTTTTGAACACATAGATAGACCAACAAGTGTTTTACCAAGACTTACAAAGTCATTCAGATGCTCTTTATTGACAAACCAGAGTAGCAACCGTGGTAACTCTCCAACCAAACCTCACATTTTCTCCTGCTGCCCATTCACTTCATTCACTAATTTCACACAAAGTTGTGCATCCTATGAGCATCTTCTGCGAGAGACGTTTATCCGAGTCGATAAGTGCCGATCAATTTATCATGATTTATCACCTTCACATTTCCAGCTTTTGAGATGAAACACTTTTATTCAGACTGCAAAACGTGGGTTGGAAAAATGTTTCAGAAATGACTTCACACATCCTTTTGCAAGATCAGGGAACTAGAGGAGTATATGCAGTGTCTTAACTTTTCTTTGGCTGCATACTCCAAGGCAGAGAACTGCAATTTTAGCCCTGAGATCTTTTGCAGCCCACATGCTGCAAGCACATTAGACAGTGTTGAATATTAGGCTACACAACGTGAACACTGTCATCTTCACTTTCCACATCATTTAAACTCTCTATCATATCTCTAATCATTTATTTGTTGGGCCAAAACATTTTTAGTGATCTTTCTTGGTTGGAGAAACTACATCTGTCACAACTATTATCCACTGCAGTTTGTCCTCTGTTGTCTGTTACTTTATAGTCATGAGGTTGACCTTGTTAACAGACAATCAATGTTCATTTTCTTCAGTCTCCACTACCTTTGAAGGTGCTTCAAAATTTAACACCTGAGACATCCATCCATCAGATGTTTCCATATGCTATTACTGTCACTGTTATGGTGTTCCATTTATGCTGTACCCAATACCTCCCTGTTCTTGACTGTCCCTCACGCTTCTTTTGCTGATGTGATAGACCATGGCTTTCTTTACTATGCTGTGATTAGTAAATCTGTACTGTCTCTCAGACCATCCTGCGCTCGTCATTGATAAAACATCGCACTATCAGTAACTTATTAAGTCTTCTGCTGGTACATGACACACAAGGCCCTATTGTTGCATTCATGGAGGTTTCAGCTGCCTGGGGCAGTCAATTAGCAGCTCATCACTGGGGGGGCATGTTGCTGATGTATTCCATGTGGCTTCATTCTGGATAGTGACTCTCACTTTCCCCTGGCTTCAGTACATCCCCTAAGTGTACAATCGATGGGTGCTGGACTGAGACTGAGGCCTCCATCTCTTCCTTTGGCCCAATTATTATGAACAAGAGGTGGCTCCATATTCAGATTTGTGGGAAAAAGTTAACACATTCAATTGCATGATTTTCATGTCTTTATATGCCCCCCCACAGTAAATGGGCTATTTCTCATATTACAACATAAGCCCAAGATCATGGTGACTTTTTTCAAGTGAGGAGACCTTCACAGTTATCTGACTATATTTGTCACATTTGTGTTCTTCCTTCGGTGTAGCAAAATGGGGAGTGGACATTAAAGGGATCTAGTATGATAAAACAATGATGTTAACTGTCCGGTAAAAAAAAAAACCCAAATTAAAATTTGTCTTTCTGTTACATGAGAGAGAGAGAGAGGGAGAGAGAAAGAGAGATCCCAGACCCTTAAAGTCCCAGAGAAACATTTAATTCCTGTAGAGGTATATTGAAAAGAATATAATGCCTCGTACAGATGGTGCTCAATTATTCAATTTTAGCTTGAATATTTGATAGCTGGTGATACACCATCGTATTGGCGGAAAGGTGATGTATTATTTTGTTAAATGCCAAGTGTTGCTCCCCTCAGTCCCTGCTTTTTCAGCTAACATTGGTATTTGGATTTGATAAGAATGGATTTTTTCAGCTCATGCTCAAACACAAACCAAGAAAAAAGCACACACTCTATACAGTACACACACACACTTCTAAAAAACATGTACTACATTCCCTTCAGTGAAATAAAAAATCATTGCATCTATATTATGGCCTATTGTCTAAATGCCACTAAATACCATCTTCTTGGTGTGAAGTTGCACCATTAGCTTGCTGTTAAAATCAATATCAGACTGCCGCCCATTGAGGTCAGTATGTCAAAAACCTTTTTCATGATATTTTGGCTAAATGATTCATTTCACTGTTTCGCTTTGCTTATATGGTCATGTGCAGTGCATTGGAACTTTAAAGTGAAGAAATAAAGGCCAGACTACTTTTAATTCGATCAGATATGCTCCCCCCCACGTTGTGTTGGACAAAGAGGCTTAACCACTAGTACCTTGTCATGCATTTTATGTTCATGGGTAATCATCATCAATGGTTCAGTGGCTTTACAGCTTCTGTGTGAAGAACTTTACACTCTGCAGCACCTGATTAGCATGGGTTAACTGAAACTGCAGATAGCGGCTTTGGAATTTATGGATTTCCCACATGGATTCTAGCTCATCCTACTTTTCTGTCTACCTAATTATAAAGTAAAATTCTGTGATGAGCATTGTGCTCATATCTTAATACCTCACATTAAACAATAGAAGATCCAATTACATGACTAATGTTTTTGCAAATCTAAAAGAGACACATAAACCCATTGTTACACTTCAGTTACATTTTAAGCGAGAATGTGGGGGAACTGTATTTTTACATCTAAAAATCAAAGAAGAAAAGGTGAATTTTTCTCCAGTATCTCAATAGAATTGCAAGTTAGTAGGTTCTCAGAGCGGATGGTATTTTATATTTTGCACAATTGAATATGTTCATTAAAGGAAATGTCTTATTGGTCCTGATTATGAGGAGTGGCATCACAGTCTTGGTTAATAGTTGGCAAAGTCAATCGTTCCTTTCTACTTCCAGCTATGACAGTTTATGTTGGCATGAGATAATGACTCAAAAACAAGGAAATAGAGTTATTTCTACATAAAATTGTAGGGGCATCAAAGTTTACTCAAGACTAAAATCAACACCAGTTCTCACCAGACTAAGAAAAAAACTGACAAACTATGAACATTTTAATCTTCAGTAACTCAAAACCTGGCACATGTTCCTGAAGATAAAGTTGTGTCATTACACTAATGTGCTGCAGGTGTATTCTTTTGGGGTGAAGGACACTTTCAGCTCTTTGCTTTCCAATGCAATCCAAGTGTTTAATGGTTTTCGGAACAAGAATAGAAAACCATAAGGTGCATATAATGGCGGGAACCTTGTACAATAACATCAGCCACTGGTCCATGACAACACAGTCAGGAATTTGCCCATTGGGCTCTTATATCTGTGTATGCATATGCCAGAGGTTTAGTTGAAAGAGCAATTGCGGGATGGTCACTAAAAAAAAGGCTCCACAAGATGCAATTAATTTGAGTTTTTAATCTAAATGTTGTAAGTTACTGGAGGGAAAAAATTAACAACATAGACAATTGAAATTTTAGCATGCCATGTTCTAAAATTGTGAAGCCATTGCTGTAATGATTTTGTTTTAAGAAAACAAAAAGATCTTTCAGGTTCTGTAATGTAGTCTTTTCTATCCTCAGTCTGTGTACCAAGGACAACTCCCCCCTGACCTTCCAGGCATGTGTGATGCCCAAAGAATGTCAGACATCTGACTGGACATCTTGGAGTTCCTGCTCCAAGACCTGCCGGTCCACGGACCTGTCCCCTGGTTACCGCCTTCGGTCACGTACCATGACGCAGCTCCCACACGGCAGGGGGAAGCGTTGCCCTACTCTTGAGGAAAAAGAAGCGTGCAACATCATTGGAGATTTACTTCCAAAATGCCCCAGGTAATTCTTTATATCTACCTCCGTAATTATCACCCTATTTTAAGCACGTAGTCTTTAGATCTCCATCCAAAATTCTTGTTGTGAATAATCACATGCAGCTTTTTATGCAGTAAGCTTTAAAACCACATAAAATTACTCTGCTTAGCTGAACATATTTCATTTGAGTTGTTATGAGACACAGAATTTACATTTTTTACTATGTCCTGTGCCCGCTAGAAAATAACCTGCCAGATATGACAGCGCTGGATAAGAAGACCGGGTTTTCGCCATGCACACATTGTTTTACAGGCACTGGAGTAAAGATAGGCTTTAGCTAATGTAACATGCTCTAAACAAAGTAGTCAATAGAGAATTACATTCCCTACCGGTTAATTTTGTTTTGTTCGTTAAATTTACATGGAGTGCCTGAGAGCAGAGGATTTACATGATTAGGGAAAACTCATTACGGAAATTAAGCATTTGATAGATTACTAGAGGCTGTTGTTCTGGTAATCTCCTCAAATATTATTGCTTTCTGCATGGCTGCGTTTTTCATAGTTGAAACCAAACATTTGTTTGAAAGTCCTCAAATCAGAATAATCACGCCGCCGTCTTCCTGACACACACTGAGAGAAAAGCTCTTGCCAGAGACTGCACATGCTAATTTGTTTTCTGCTATGTGAGACGTTTTGAAAGCAGCTGTCTCACATTCGCAAATTGATACTTTATCCTCTTGAAGATATTTTTCTTTCATTTTGTTCCTGGGTGCGTGAACGTTTTTTTAAAACTACACAGACATAATCCTGAAAAATGTCCCGTTTAGCACCTGTTTTGCTAATTTACACTGCAAATATGTGTGCCATGCCTGTGTCAGGTACATGTGGAGGACCACTGACTGGGATGGGTGCCACATACTACCTTTACTCAGACAGCAGGACCGGCGACACACTAACATCAGTAATCTGTGCGGAGGCGGAACACAGACCAGGAAGACCTACTGTGTTCAAATCCCCGACGATTCAGCGCCACATCACAGGAAGGAAGGTAAGAAACTAAAATGAAAGAATCTGTCACAGAGGGTTTATAATTTGTCAGAAGCACATGGTGGATTAAGAGATACAATATTAATACATCCAAAATAAAGTTTGATTCATTATTAAAGGGAAAGCCATTAGCAGATCATTTTGTTGGCCACATAGAAGGAGAAAAAAAAATAGTAATGTGTCGCTTGTATTTTAAAATCTTGTTCAGAGAAAAAATAGACATTAAAATCAATTTAAAGCATGTTTTAATAAATACAGTGTACCATAGCTAAGGCACAACAGCAAGGGAGAATCATACAACCAACACAGAACCACCACCCAGCATGTAAAATAGCTCACTTTACCTTTAATGATGGTAAGTTTTTCCATTTGGATAAAATAAAATAAAGCATTTGAAATCAGAATTTCTTAGAAAATATCAACCATTTTTTCCAAGAAAGAATAAAGTAGCATGAAAACAGATGTACAGCAGTTTTAATGAGGATGACCCCACATACATTCTGTTTGTTGTTATGCAAATGACAGATCTTAATTTCCCTTGACAGTATGTATAGACCTTGGTAATAAATACAGTAAATTGTAGCAGTGGATGCTTCTGAAGAAATAAAACTCCAGTCGGACTGATTCTTTTTCAGAATCTCAACTTAAATTCAGAACAATATGAACAGAAATGTGCTTCAAGTGACTAAATGCAGGTCTCAAGTGTGCCGGTGGAAGAAATCTGAGATATAAATAAACTTTGAATAAATGTCTAACCTCCCACTTGTTTTACACTGAAAAAAAAAAAAAGAGTTGACTAAATTTCTAAACTAAATCAAAGTTCTTCCCTCATGATTTCGAACAAGATATAACAGAGCATGTCAAGAATTTGTATTTCTTTTAATGGCTGTCAACATGCACTTTGGTAAACCGCTGCTCTTTTTAAACAAACACAATGTAATTTAATGTACATTTGCATATCACATATTGTCTGCCTCAGTTCTCTTTGGGTTCATATATCTTGACAGTTTTTGTGGGAAGAGACCTCAACTCATCTTATGTATGTGGAAAAATTCTTGAAGATTGGAGTCCTTTGGGATTGAATACAGAATATCAAAAAAGGCAGCTCTTAGAAAACAAACTCATGCGAGGGACGGAGATCAATACATCAAATTCAATATTTACCTCAGGATGACCCTTGCAGTTTCGGTTTATGTAAAGTCTTGTGGCTGCAGTACGCTGAATCTGGGGAGCTGTTGTCTGCTGTTCGCAGCCTGCAGCATTAATGCTGCTGACAGCCATTGAGAACAAAGCAGAAAGAGATGCACTGCACTTTGTCAGTGTGTTTAAGCAAGCATCTCATTGATAAAAAGGAGATCAAACACCATGTAAATTACATTTAGTAAATTGACAAATTGCTGAGTGGGCACTGAGAGCATTTTTCTGTTGGCCCCTCATTTAAATGGAAATTTGCCTCCTGGCAATGCGTGAAGGTGCATCAAAATGGAATGTTAGATTGAATAACTCCCCACGTTACGGACAGGAAAAAAAAAAAAAACCTGCTTACTCGGTGAGAGAGACCACTGACAGCACCCGTTACAGGTGGCTTGGTTCTCGTTAATCTTCAAATGATGTCAGGCATGCTTGGCGCTGAATTGTTAACTGTGTTTATTTGATATCTCTGCGCATATTCTGTTTATTCGCTTTGTTGGGCAGTGCCCCCCTGCATCATTTACTCCTCAGACTAACTTCAGATGAGCAATTTTTGCTTGTCTCTTCCCACCTTTTTTTCCACAGTAAGCACAGTCCATTGTTGTCAGCTTCTCACCACAACGTATTGAATGTGGAGTTGTAGACTTGTCCAGTCAGAAGTGAATTACATCCCTGCTTTCAGTCTGATGGCGGTCAGGCTTCTTGATCTTCTTCACTACCCTCACATCATCTAGCAGAAATCTCTGTTAAGGGTTCAATCCCAAACATATCATTTGGCAGCAGTCAAGCACATGCCTGCACACACACACACACACACACACACACACACTCATACACACGTATAATCTTTTTTCTCTACACAGCAAGCGCATGCGGTTTTTACTTGAGCTTGGTTTATCCTTCACTGCAATTTTGTGCTCTTTTGTTTGTTCAGTCTCCAGGCCGGTGGATTCCAGGCTGTGTGACGGTGCTGAGCCCCCTCTGGCCGTCCAGAATTGCTCTGTCCCTTGCCAGCATCACTGCTTGCTCTCTCAGTGGTCCACCTGGAGCTCTTGCCTGCATGACAATTGCAAAGAACCCCAAGGAAAGAAAGGTATGGAGAGTTAAGTGCTCATGAAACCAAACTAGGTGTTAATTAAGTTTGGCACAACAATATGCAGATTTGTATTAGACAGTGTTGCATCGACTGTTAAAATTAAATTAAATGTCTTCTGTGAAATGGTTCCCTGACAATATAGCCTATCCACGTAAGCAGCATAGCTTTAAGCGTAGGCCAAATTTCACAGATGAGAATTTGACAAAGGCTGAGCGCTGCCTCAGACTGTTTTTTAGTCTATTTAGTCTTTAGTTAAGACAGTAGCCAGCAGCTGCGCAAACAGCTAACAACCCTGATAAAATGGTATTTTACATGCATGCAGATTGCAGCGAGATGCCACAGATTTTGACTGCACAGTGCCGTTATCTCCGAAACACGCTCAACATATGGCCAGACAGAAGGCTGTGGACATAACATCGAAAAACCTATTAAAGATGACTCACTAACAAGCTAAAATTACTTCAAATTGTACCGATGAGTTAGTGGTAATAAATCACAAGAATGCAGTTACAATAGAATTGACAGCTAAGTGAGGTTGTTTAATAGAATGTTGCAGACAAGCAACATAAGCAAAGCGATTCCAATAGAATCAGCCAAAGACTTTATACTACCCATAGACCTAGTCACTCAAATATCTGATGTATGATGCTTTAGCAACTCTGAACCAAAGAGAGATGCCATTTGTCAAATAGAGGCTGTAAGGGAGAGTAGCATCAGAACAAACGGATGTTGTAAGAACAGGATAAAGTTTTAAATTGATTTAAGTTAAGTGGATCGATGACAATAAGGTGAACTGGAAGAAGCTTGAAATTGCATGTGCCAAAGACAAAAAAGACGGAGCCTCTTAAGTCTATTTCTCAGTTCCCAGGAGAGTATCAGGAGGTGACACAATTTCCGTCTGCGAATGTTTGTTTGTGTAAGCGTACAGAACTTTCCGACTAAATGTACTTGTCTTTTTTGCACGGGGGAAAGTGTGTCTCGTCTGACCGCTTTAGAGAGGCCGCGCACTGTGCGCGGAACGCGGTGTGTCTGTCAGTTAGAGGGCTGGCGGTGGCAGAACTGTTAGTGTGTTAGTGCTTTGCTGAAAGGACAGCATGACCTCATCTCTGCTGTGAGTAAATGTGCATGAAAGCGCCCCAGGGAGTGACTGAAGTGTGGTTTGTTCAGGTCACTGGCCGCACTCTCAAAACACTGGATCTCAATGGGATGAGCCGGTTTCCTCTCACAGACACTGTCATTAATATATTTCAGGGGGTGAAAACGGAGCATCTGCTGTTTTTGTACAGAATTCTCTTGTGGTACGCTATCCTTTAATGGCATTCATAAAGTGTCAGAGCATGTAGCAGACAGAGAATGAAACCGATACAGAAACCCCCCTCGCAGTGAGCAGTGTCGCCCGCGATGCAGTGAGCTGATATTGAGTGGCGGAGCATTGTTATGATCCAAGTCATTTGCCTGTAGTCCTCAAGCACAGAAATTTTCTTTCTCCTATTGAATAGCTTTTTTATGTTTCACTGCTTCAGAATATACAGAGTGATCTGTCTCCAAACCGAAAGTCCCACTGGTGGTGAAGGGAACCAGCCTAGATTCTGATGCTGGCCCTTCTGTAAAATTACAAATTTAGATTGCCTTGCGGTAGCCTCACATTGTTCCATGTTATCTTGGGCGATCATATTTGCTGCTACAGTATGTGGGAAAATGAATAGAACATGGGAGGTTACTGGATGGAATATTTTTAAAATATCTGACTTTACAGAACTGGAGGGAAGGTATATGTCTGAACAAGCCTGAGCTAAAAAATCACTTGTTGGCCCTTGTTTCCCTGAAATAAACCTGGTATGGCCAAGAAACCTTTCAATTATTAATATCCACGAGGGTATGCCCGGCCAAATTGTTTTCTGTGGCTTGGATACGAGCAGCAGTAAGTGCTCTGGGCAATACTGCTATCGATCCACAGTGTCTTTGCTCTCGGAGAGCCCACTCGGGCCGCATCGCTCACATCGGCTTCCTGAATGGCTGCTTCTCTCCTGTATATGGTTGAGGGATGTCATTTGCAGTGTTAGTGTCCAGGGGTTAGACAGTGCCACCTGTGGAGGGGAACAAGCGCGGGACCTTTTTTTTTTTGCTAGGTGTCAGAGCTGACATGAAGTGAGTACAAGTCAAAAAGAAAAAACTTGTACTTTTCAGCTGCCACTGGAGGAAAGGGCGGCAGCTTAGGCATTTTTATCCTTTAACTTTTCATCCTAAGGAACATTATGCTGTCATCGGGGGAATTGGAAGTGCTCATTGGTCAATAAAAAGTATAGATTGGCATTTGTCTTAACGTTGAGGACCATTTCATGGAAAATCTTTTTCTATGAACAATTCATCTTTAGGAAGATCAATACAGTTGACAGAGGAGTATTAATCAAGATGTATGACAGTGGTTGATTAAGTAGCTGCCATGCAGTTAATGACTGAGTTAAAACGTTGATGCTATTCAATAATTTCCTTATCACTCAAGTGTTTTTTTTTTGTGTTGAAGTTACGGATGGGTTATTGTTAAGTTCATCAAATGTTAAATTTGCAATACAAACAGTTTAATAATTAATAAATAATGAATAAGTGTACTCCGAAAAATAATGACACTGAGTGCATCATCAAAGAGACCACTAAATAGGGAATTATTTATCTATTGTAAGTTAGCCTTTGTCGATTATTTTAGTATTTGTTGATGTAGGGAAAAAAAAACTGTTTGAAATGCATTCCAAAATTTCTGATAACTTTCATTATTATCATCAGTAGTAAAAGTAGTATTGATTTTTTTTAATGAAAGTTTCCTATCCTTGACTCTCAGTAGATTTTAGACCATACAATTGGGACATCCACAGATTTATATGGTACCCTTGTTTTTTTTTTCTTTTTGTTTAGTTTTTTTTTTTTCCTGGCTTGCCAGATGATAAGATTGCGAGGTAGAGCGGGTAAGCTGCACAGGTATATAAACTGACATGCTAGAGATAAGACTGAACTTTTTTCTTATTACTGCCAGCTGCATGTCTTGACAGATTTTTCTTCAGCTTTAAATGATTTCAGACTTTCCTGTTCGGTACAAAGCATGCACAGAGCAATCAATCAAATTTCTTGGGCCATAGGAAGATAGATTATGAACATGCTGAATATGACAAAGGTGAAAATTCTATTTCGAGCAAACACCTCACAGTGGTATTAAAGTAGTTTGTCTTTTTACATTTTGTTTGACAGAACACTGTTAAACATATATTAGCTTCAGGTTTTACATATGCATGTCTTTATTGTCTGTATATAAGCCATCACAATACATGCTACAGAGCTCAGAAAGACCACATTTGCTGGGTAACAAAAAAAAAAGTAGTTGGAGTCGGTAATTGGAAAAACAGGATGTCACTGTGAAAACAACACTATTATTGCAGCTTGACCTGACACTCTAACACTTTTCCACTTCCTTAACACCTTCTCCTGTGCTGAACTATTTTTTCTCCGTAGCTTTCGGTTCACCTTGGAAATGCATATATTATCTGTCTATTGGAACTCTTGGTGAACATTCACTTGTCTTTTTCCTTCCTTGTTTCGTAAAAGTGAAAATATGTTTGAGAGCCTCTGCTGTGTAATTGTAATTGATGGAATTAATCTGAGTACATCATGCACAAGGTCTTTCAAATGTGGCTTCATTATTAGTTTGGTGCAGAAGAGATCCCTTTTTTTACCTTGGCATTAAACAAAATTTTTAAATGAACTTTTGGTTTGAAAAAACAAATACCAGACCAGGACCAGGAATTGACCCGTAAAATGCATATACTGTTTCCAATCCTTTGATGCGGAAGTTATAGACATGGACTCTGGGTTTCACTCACCTCTGAGCAATTTTACAGATCACTGATTCAGGAGCTGCTGGTTTTGAAATAAAGTCTGATAAATCGATGTAACAGTTTCTCTCCGATATCTCCTTCTTTATGAATTATATTAGAAAAATAAGGAAGGTAACAGATGAATAGCAAAAACACTTTGTATTCTGACACCTTCTTAAGAGTTACTGAATCAAAGGGTTTTGTTTGGCTGTCGAGGCCTGACACTGACATCAATGGAAAATGAGGAGGACAGCTCCCCCTTTTGTCTTTCAAACTTACATTTTGTAGCCACCTTTAAATTTCACGAGAAACATGACAGTTTTGAACATCTTTGCTCTCCAGAGCAGTTTAAAAGAATTTCAGTTTAAAAAAATTCCCAAATCCACTGCCATAAATAATTATGATTATGTCTAAATAATAATAATAATAATAATAATAATAATGATAATAATAATAATAATAATACATTCCCCTAAATAATATGTATGATTATTCTATGCTTTATGAGGGTACTAAATAATCATTTAAACCTAACACAACACATGCAGAGAGAAATTCTTTTGCCTCTGACCTTTTCTGGACCTTCTTTTGTGTCTTTCCTTCTGCTTCCCAACAGGTTTCAGACAAAGGAGGAGAGAGGTGTTGTGGGAGTCCGATGGGATTCTGGGAACTTGCCCTCATCTGACAGAGTTTATTCCCTGTGAGGACCCTGCCTGCTACCAGTGGCAGGTCCAACAAGAGGGAAGATGCATTCCCACCAAGCACTCCTGTGGTTCTGGATCTAAAGCACAAAATGCAACCTGTGTCAGCGCTGACGGTAATGTTTGTTTTTGATACCTAAAGGAAATTCCCATTAACATCAGACCTTCTTAGACCAGATTAGGCTATCTGGAAAGCGCATACTTTCATATTACAGAATAAAATGGGCATGTTGGTACTTTGCACTATTCATGTTATTATTATTATTCATGTTATCATGTTATTATTCATGTTTACTGTTTAAATCGTTTACAGATTTTCTGACCATCTGAGTATGTACATTAATGATAATGTATGATTCTAAATTTATCACAGGTAAACGTAATTTGTCTCTCTTTTGAACCTGTGGCGGACCAGCAATCTTATCTTTATCTCACTTATAGGATCAACATTTTTGGCAGTCTTGTTGTAGGTTTTAATTCTGACTTCTGCATGGATTTATGTAATGTCACCGTTAATTATGTATGTTTGTGTGTGTGTGTGCGCGCCCTGTTAGTGATGTGATTTAACTGGCATACTAACGTTTGTCAACGGAAGAGCACCATGTACTGAATGTGCTCGTTACACCTGAAACAGTACCACTTAATGTTGTGGGGCCAAGTGCTGTGTTCTTCATATCAAAGAAATCCTGAAAACAAAGGAAAAAATGGTCAATTAGAGCCACAGAGTAGGATTAATATTGCTATTTTGAGCAGATATGTAAGTAACCTGTTGTGAAGAAGGTCAAGTTTTTCTCCAGAGAATCTGCTTTTAGCTGGGTTGCTGTTGTGTCTGACACATAAATGTGGGAAACCTCAGAGAAAGCGTCTGTTAATTGCCATTCTGCACATTCAGATTCAACACATTCCAGCTCTCCCTCGCAGCTGTTACACAAATAAGGATGATAGACACTTTGTTTGTAGAGGAGAAAGGCAGAGAGGCTTGCTGCTCTCCAAGAAAAAATATGTTTAGGTTGTCACGCAGACCCCTTAATAATTGTATTCCATGTCCTATAAGAATGAGGTTTATCCAGAGCTTCCACCAGCCCTGTCTGTAACAGATTCTCAGTATCAGCTGCAAAACAACAATCCACTATCAACTAATGTTCTGACAAAACACAACATTTCAGTGAAGTTCCCATGGCCTTCACTCAGTCTACTTCTTGGATGTCCTTAAGATACAATGAGGATTTGATAACCAAATAGTTATAAATGAATAATCTAATAAATGCAATAACCAAATACTTAATAACAAATCTAAATACTTAATTAAGCATATCACTGCTTCATTAGCCAATTAATTTCTCCCAATAACAAACCTGTAGCTTAGTCAGTTATTAGGATTTGGTGTAGCTTTTGAAGGTATGGAAGCTATGCTCATTTAGCTTTAATCAAGGTGGGGCAAATCCACCATTGGGTGGATGAATAATGCTATTTAGAATGTTTTAAACAACACTACCACAGTTAGAGAGAGTGATTGGAAGCTGGAGCAGTTGCAATCTGCACTGACTGTGGAGGGAGCCTGTACACATTTCAGCCTCTACCTTGGTTGCAGTCATTTATTACTAAGACAGGCTAGGAGAGGCAGAGAGGTAGCAGTGAAATATCAACAGAGATGAAAGGCTTGTTTATGATAATCTGATTCGCTGTCATAAACAGAAACTGAGTGTGATATTTGAGGATGTGAATGCATTGTTTTTTTTTTCAATAATAGCAGCCTATCGTGTAATCACGCAAGTACAATCGGCCGACCCAGATGTCTTTGTCTACAAAGAGTTCTGATTCCAGGGAGCTCTCAGGTGTCATCACACATACTAAGGCTGCAGTTCACGGTTGTTTGTGAAAGAAAAGGGACAGGTTTCTTCTTCAAAAATAAAAAATGGAACTGTCACATGAATCATCTTGGCTTATCCTGTCTTGTTGTTCAGGGAAATACATTTTTAATTGGGAGATAGGACTCACGAAGCCAGTTTGTTATCACCCCAGTTTCTTTTCAGTGTCCCCATTTTAAGCAGCGGCTTTCTTTCTCATTAATGTAACACTCACTTATTCGCCTTGCATGCCTATTTTTTTTTTTTTTACTTCCTCTTCGTTAAGATTAAGTAAGTATAGAGCGTTTGGAGGCTTTTTCTTGTAGAACACGGCCGTGTAAAATACTTACTATTCATGTACTCAACAAAGAGCCAAATCCCTGATGAAGTTCGTTGAAAGGGTCAGAACCCAAAGGAAGTCCAAATGCAGTTAGTGGATAAAATGGCCCAGACAAACACTTGAGCTGGGAAGTGACTAGCACTAATAAAGCAGGTGAAATTTGGAATAGAATATTTTTTTCAGCAAGGAAAAGAAAAAAGGAAGATACATTGAATGTGTGGGGAAAAAATACTTCATTTCGAAGTTGGACTCAAAATGTATTAATGACACTGAACAAACTTTGACCTCAGAAGATATTAAATGGCTTCAGATTAATGCCACTGACTGAGATGATCAGAAAAAGAATAGTTAATACTGTTAGGAAATATTTGGTAAGTTATACTGTTTTCCTTTAAATAGACTCTTCATAGTACAATTTTGTTTATTACCATACATATGGCATTTAGGTCAACTTTAGCCAGGGTTATTTCAGAAAAAATGTTTGTCTTTGTGCACATTTTATTGTCTTTGTTTTCTAATTTCAATGTAAACAAATTATTTACAAGTAAGGCTACGAAATTAACTCATCCAGTTATCATAATTTCCTTTCTGTTGGCATTTGGCAAATAGGTGTTTGAACCACAAAGTTACTTTACTGAAGTGACAGCTGCACCTGATCTGCACTGTTTTTCTCCACTTTATCCTCTCAGATGGAGCATTTTGTTTCCAATTTCCCAGACTAACACAAGTCCATCCGGAGTCTGAGGAGCAATGAAGTTGTCTGGGGACAACTTATAAGGAGGATAGAAACAACCCGTTCCCGCTAAATTTCAACTGATGGAGATTTTAAAATAGTTTCTCAGGCAGTCGGAAAACATCTTCTGTCAACTAAACGGCAGGTTGTTTTTGCTTAGCAGATGTAGATGGTGATTCCCAGAACGGCCCAGACATGGATGGAAGGGAAAGGGTTGTTCAAGGACATTCTGGGGCCAGAAAAGCAAGATAAATCTGTTTGTGAGAGAAAAAAAAAAAAAGTTATTTATCCGAACAAAACACATCAATCTGTCGCATCACACAATCTCGGCACAGGTCATGTTGCTTCCTATCAGTTCTTCTCCTCGTCTTTACTCTGGAAATCACCGGGTCAACTTCAGGTTATGTGAATAAAGCTAAATATTGAAAAATAGATAAATGAATAGACGAATACAAATTTTAGCAGCTGTGTAGGGACTATTTTATTCCCACTGCCAAAGCAGCGCTATCTCAAATGACAAGTCATTGTTCAATTTGACTATTTGACTTTTCTTAGAAAATACATTTTCCTGTTAGTGACTTGTTATATTCTAAATCCTTCACCCACATACTCAAATGGCAGTAACATTTGGGTTAGGGTCGTTTTTATTTTTAATAAAAGATAGATAAGAATGCTGATTTTTTGGCAGCTCTGACCATATTTCTACTCCGGTCAAATGGTGTGTTTTGTCCCTGCCGAACACACAAAATAATCCCACCAACGTGTGTAAAAGTACACATTAATCATATTCCATTGAGCCATGTCTTGGAATGCATATTTCTCCTTTATTTGGCTTGATAAACAGGAATAAAACCGGAAATAGGAGCGAATTCTCCTTGGATTTCATGAAATTCTCACAAAAAATGATTATCAGCAATACCAGGGACAAATATCCACATTTGCGAGCTACCCAATTTCGCTTTAAATTGTCAGATATAAATGGTTTACAACAATCCTACACTGTAATATGGTTTAGTTTCCTGGTTTGACTCAATTGTTTGATGACAATGTCTTGGTGGGGAATCTTTTTTAGCAACCAGTGAGTTTTAATCTGTGTATTTTGTGTAAACATGCCACTTTCTAATCCCAACTATGCATTTTCAAACAGAAATACAACACTGCACAGTAGTTCTGACCTAAGGCATGTAATTTTCACTCTTGACACAGGTTGGTGCAGAGTTTAGGAGTAAATAATTTAGCAAACTATTACCCTCCTTCTCCATAAAATGGTATTTTTGTGTCCAAGTTGAAAGAAGCAAACATTCTTTATGTTGTGAGAGTCAACTTTATCAGACAGGAGTGTGAAAATAAAAAAAATTGACATGTTTATCCGACACAATGTGCATTTTTACTGATTCCTGATTTCACAGTAAATATGTTGAAGTTTGGTACACGTCAACAATTGCACTAAAATATTTCTCCCTTTGAACCTACTTTCAGCATTTACTTTAGTTTGAATCTCAGCAAAACCTTTTTCTTTTACCTGAAAACAGGCACTCCTGGAGTGTTACACGCATTTATTTCCCAATAACTGAACAAGTTCTTCCTTCACTGCCAAAGTCAAATATAATGCTGGCATGGGAATAAACTCTTGAATAGATCATTTAAAACATTGTGCTCGTTATTTAGAAGTTATTTAGATATGCAAGTTCTACAACAGCATGGCTTTTATGATGTTTACCTGGCTGTTATTTATTGTTGACCACGTTGGACAATACATATATGTTTTCCCTTATTAATTTCATCGCTATTAATTATTGAAATTTGTGTTTTCATTCCAATGACCTGTGAACTATATTTGCTTATTGATAATTGCAGCTTCCCCACTGACTTTTGGCCCCGGGCTTAGAGAGGTTGTTTTGACAGCGAGCGGCCTCTCTACACTGTTACAGTAAAAACACCAGTGGAGCCAGGGCCACCAACCACAGGGCCCGCTGACTCAAACATGCTAGGTGCACTTGTGATTGATGGCTGACACGAGCGATTTAACCCCTCACAGACGCATGCTGGCAAACCTCCTACAACTAACAGAGCTCCTGACATTCGTAACCAGACTGGCCGGTCTCTTTCTGCTCCACTGGTTGTCAGTATGACGGTAATGTACTATTCAGGAAAGCGGCTGTAAACACAGACGAGTGGCTGTCAGTGACAATGGAATTGTGAAGTTACACGTTTTATAGATGGAGGCAACAAAGACATTAATTGGTGACCCAGCTCACTGGAATATTAATGTAAAGATTTTGTACAATTTACCTTGTCAATGTAACCCCCTCAACTCTGTCTTGCTGAATAGGTACGATTAATAACTTAAGCACAGGCAGAGATTTTTTTTTCAACATCCACTAGAATAATAACAATGAAAAGGATTAATTAGCTGGTGGGCGAGCAGAATAGAAATCATATTGAAATTGCTTGCAAGAGGCAGCGATATTATATCTGAGTAAGAGCCCTAACTACAGATCCCCTTATTAATAATGCAACAGGACCCCAGGGGCAGCCATCTATTTGAAGAACCATACACCCCTCAAACATATTCGCACATACACAAGTTATGACTTTGACTTTACGTTATCATGTCATTTCTTCTTCAGGAATTGTTTCCAGCCAAAGCTTTGTGAGACTCTGCTTGCTGATATATTCATTAGTACTCAATGACTTTCGAGCAAAGTTATGGTTAAGTTCCACAGTTTCCACACTTTGTAGAACAACAGCAAATTATTCTGTCTTGGGAAGAATCCTTCCATTGTTGCTTTTATTCTTTTAATTAATAACTTTATTTGAGCATTCAAATATTTAGTGTAACTGAGTAATCATAAAGAGAGAAACTAGAAAATATAAATGTCCATGATCAGTAACCATTTCTCCATGGAAAATGAGGGTTCATCCTATTGCGGTGGAAGATTTAAAAAACAAGAAAAAAGTTTACTCGGCAATTATGAAAAGGCCACCAATTTTGAGCTTGAGCTCATTTGTGCAGCAAGAGGGATTTTTGCTGCTTCAGTTATTCGTTTTACTCATTGTAAAAGACCAGGCGGATGCTGTTTATAAGAAATCTAATCTTTAAGCTGATAAATTTAAGCTATCTCCTGTAACCTATAAATGATAAAACAGAGACTCATATTTAATTGTTTTTTTGTCTCCCAGATTTTTATCATTTAGTTTTGTTGGTCATAAGGGAAGTAACTTTGTGTCTATCTGCTTTGGTGGGGGTGACCAAAGTCACAATAACAATACTAAACAGAATTATTAAATGACTGATTTCTACTATTAATGCTAACTAAATGCTCTCATAGTCATATCATTCTACTTTCAACTCTAATTAATCCTCAAAAATACAGAGCACACACATAAATATATGTATATATATTTAACCAACAGTTCCTGTTAAACATGTGGAAAAGTTTTTTGTTTCCATTAAGCTAATTATGAAACAACAAAAACTTTATACATCTCTACTTCTATTTAAAACCTTTTAAAACATAGTCAGAAATCTATAGCGTATATAGTGTTTCACTTTGTCTGAAACATGCACACATCCAATAATTACCTGGGTGGGAGCCATGGTGAACCACGGTAAAGAATTCCCACGCAGCTTAAAACCTTACTGTCAGTTCAAAACAATTATGGTAAATGCAGTTTCTATTCAAGTAGGTGGATTTAGTGGATTTAGAGATTCGTGATGATCATGAAAAAAAAAAAAAACAGTTGGTCTTTCAAAGCTGTTTTTTCTAGTTTCGATTTTCAATGCCAAATCATTCAGTTTCTATTCCTTACTTTACTTTCATTATGTTTGTATTGCTGCTAAAAAAAATATGTTTCAGCCTTTTTTCCATTTATTCTGTTTTCTGAGCCGGAATGTTGTGTCAACGAACTTGCATCTATACTAATTAAAAACTGAGACACTATTTACAATGGGCTGTGGGTACTTCAAGCAGACTTTTTTTCTTTTGTTGTTTAGACCGCAGTTATTTTCTTGTAGATATACCATGCTTTAACTTTATGGGCAAAAGGTTTTTTTAACCTCCCCAAGGGGGTATTTCCCATCTATCTGATGATGCGTTACCAGCATTTGCTATCTCAGGGTTTACAACTCTCCTCAGTTTTTAAGGGTATTTGCTCTGGGATAAAAAACAGAAAATTGATGACAAACCTGCCAGAGAGTAGTTATGGTAAAACCATTTTCCATGATGTAGTGACAGAATTACAGCAAGTACATGACATGAACTAGTGTGGATGTCTGTCTAAAGCAATGGACCAGAAGCTGCTGTCATTGTTTTGACATAACGATGGCATCCCCAGTTTAAGAAAGCAATCTCACAATTTCTGCCTAAAATGGGCCTTGAAAGAAATCTGTGGTAATCTCTCTGGAGAGTTCAACAAAAAAAACGCATGGAATGTTCTGGGGATTTCTTTTTCTGCACTTATGGTGATTAATCACAAAACAAAAAAGCCATTATGATCGAGCGCAGTAAAGAAAAGCCGCTTAATTTTTCCTCTGGCTGTTTCACTTTTATAAATAAGCGTTAATTGGAATATGTGATACATATTTCATAAGATGGTTGGAAGATGGAGGCTGAAGGACATGTTTTCAACCATCCCAGAATTCCAATGAGATGTACTTAGAATCTTCTTAAGATTCAGTTAAAACTCAGTTTGAGAAAAAAGTGCCCCGCAAGTGCCATCAACTATAAACAATTATCAGTTAGATGTTTGTTAGTTACGATATATTGTGTGGGTTGAGTCAGTCACTCATTATGCCACTATTTAATTTCCCTGATGCAAAAATGCATCCCTTGTTTCTGCATGTACAGTTAAAATGAATGTCTGCTCAACTCTTAAATTGTTTCAGAGATTTGGATCAAACTATTTTCTCTGGTTTATGTTTGTATATTTAATATAAAGATGAACTGACCTCAACTTTGAATCGTGTGGCCAGGGGTTAGACTTACTCTGGGTTTCTCATATGCTTGTTACTTTACACCTCTCTTGCTTGGAGTGGAGTTTTAATCTTAAGTCCAACATGCGACTAGATACATAAAGTTTTCTGAGTGTGAACTCTTGAATCTGACGAACCCATTTCGATTTTCTTTTTATGTCTTCTGCAGGGGTAGATGTGCTCGACACCCACTGTGTCGATGACCCTCCACCCACAGAGGAGGCCTGCGAGGTGCCCTGCCCCGCGGACTGTGTCATTGGGTCCTGGTCGTCATGGTCCTCCTGCTCTCACAGCTGTGCTACCAAAACCGCAGAGGGCAGGCAGAGCCGCACTCGCACGGTTTTGGCCATTCCACGGAAAGGTAACGCAAAATTACCACCACCAGCTACAGCAGGGTTTTAAATTGATAATTTCCTCTTTTTATTAATCTTATGTATTTCTTATTTCCTTTTAAATAGTTGAGTACTGATAGAAAAACCCCTTTTGTTTTCAAATGATTAATTATGATTCATTCAGTTATTATTTTCAGTGTTCTTTACAATATAGACAGTTTTTAGAAGTTAGTGTGCCCCATAGCAGGTAAGAAATATTCCACCAATTGTTTTGGAACAGAGTATGAAAACATAAAATTGTACACACTGTTTTTAACTGTCTGTTTTTCACGAGTCCAGTGCTGACTTGAACATTTTGTTCCTGAAACTCGTAAACTAAACAAAATTTTTTAAAACCAACTGAAATTCAGACTCAGCAAATCCAAAATAAAGATTGATTGCATCAGAAGCTTTATCAGCGTAGTTTTACAAATATTGCAACCTTTTCGGCTTTTTCCTCTTGATTTAAGAGTGTTATATAGACATTTTTCATCTAAAAAAAAAAAACATTTGAGGTTCGAGCGGGCCATCCATCACCAGGAACTCTTCCTCTGGCCAGTATTTCTCTGCATACTCCATGTTTGTGTTTCCACCGCCTTGGCAGTGGAGTGCTGCCCATTAATCCCTGTAACTAAACACATATCAGCAATAACAGCTGATGAAAGAATCTCTGGGCTTAAGCCTGGTTCCAATGTGTGTTGTTTTTTGCCATGTTGCTGTCTATCTGCACGCTGACAGAGGCACATGGAGTGCGTGGGTGGTAAACTTTATATGCCTATATATGCTGGCAACCTTGTCACAGATAGAAGAGCCTGGGAATGCAACCCAGATGGGAAAAATGTAGGTTTCTTGCTTTTTGGCTACAGTTAATAAACAGAAATAAACCTGAACCTTACCGACCTTAAAAACCGGCATCTGTCATCAGCTTAAATATCCTTTCATTACCTCCATTTAGACTCATCTGCCCCTTCTCTGAGAAGTGTTGGTCCTCACATTCCACACATTTAACTGGCCCAAAACCAAAGCTCATTACAAAGTTGTATTCATGCATATGTCAGGATGCAGGTTTTCTAAACAGGACATTGCAAAATCAACAGTTTAACTGATGGGGGTTTTAATTGGCTTATTAGTGTAGAGAAGTTTTCTGAAAATGAAACACTTTTATAAGGTTTGATGTGAAATACTGTTTTGTTATGAGACGAAAAGGGCAGCTTCTTTTCCTAACAAATCCAAACGACAGATTGAAAAGAACAATTTGGTTTTGACTACAGGCACGCACATAAGTAAATGTTACGGCACTAAAAGCTATTAACCTGCTTTACTGTCATGTGGCTTTTTTTTTATCACGACCATCTTTTTGCTAAATAATTAAACTGCAGTGGCTTGAAGCAGAAGCATAGCTTACAACTAACATGCACTAATACAAATGCAAGTGCACATATATTTGCTTGCTGGGAAGTTGTTCTTTTTCATTAAGGGTAAATGTGAAAAAAAAATCTTGATATTTCAAAGACAAATTTTTGTTGTGTTGTAGACGTTGGAATCGGCCACATATTCAGTGTAACTGACCTTCTGGCTTTTGTAATGTTAAAAATATATTTTGAACTCTAACATAAAGCCGGTATTTTCAATTGAAATGTCTTATGATCCCACAAGATTTTACATTTTTTACATTGCTATTCACTGCTATTCACTGCTGTAGAGGTAGAGCAAAAAACTCAAACATTTTCTATCAGAAAGACATGTTTTGTGGACTCTGTGTGTGCATCACACATTCACAGTTTTCCCCCGTCTGTGTTCACATTCAGAAGGGAAAGCATGTCCAGCAGCTCCTGCCTTGGAGGAGTGGAGAGTCTGCAATGACCATCCTTGCACATTTTTCTACTGGGAGGCCTCAGGATGGGGTCCCTGTATCAAGGATACATCTGCCGATCTCAATGGAACAAACTTCTGGAATTGGACCTCGACTTGCGGCGTTGGTGTTCAGAGTCGCAAAGTCAGCTGCATGAAGACGAATGTTGGTTCCGTCATAAGTAAGAGGTGCGCTATCAGTCAAAACTATGTCCTGCCCTTATTTTTAAATCAGCTTATCTGCTGCATGTTATTGGATTATTAAACATATTAGGTTCCTGCTCACTCTCTATCCTGTCGTTCTCCCTTTGTTGCTTCCATACCAGAAAATGGGGCCTCAGAGAAATTAATATTGAATTATGGGTTAGGAGTCAAAGACATGATCAAGTTCCTTCTATAGAAAAACGACCTATAAAAACACAGACTCCATATTCTAAAAGAAATCTTGACTTGACGATATGTCTTGTGTATGCTATTTATAGACCATCCAGAGGATGCACTGTGAAATCATATCCCCAGAGCTCAGCATGTTGAACTCGTATTTTATGCTTTTGGTTTGTATGTTGAATACTTTGAATTTTTTTTGCTTTTTTTTACTTCATATTCATCATGCTTCTGCACCCAAATTCTTCCTCTTTCAGCGATACAATATCAAACACTGCTAAGGGCTTTTGTCCTGTCACTTTGATGATGTTAAAGCCCACACCAGTAAGACAGATTTATAAATAATTCACAAAGTTTGCCCTTCTTTGGCTCAATATATTATTGACAGGGCCATAAAATAGATTATGGAGAGGCTTTTTTTCTCACGCCCGTCCTGTCTCCCATGACAAAGGCTGTAATGAAAGCTGTCATATCTGCTCCACCAACAGATCTCATATGTACAGTATGCTGTGAATTCAATCACTGTGTTCGTATTCATCAACGTAAGAAGAAATTCATGGCTGATGGGTAATGGAACAATATGTCTTGCATTCACCTGCATGTTTCTTTTCATCATATATGATTTCAGCTGTCAGTAACCAGTGAGTCAGTGCTTTTATTCTGCAAAAATAGACATTTGCCCTGTCAGAAGTTACCAAGACAAATGGATTTGATTGCTTCTATGAAGTAAGATTATAACTGGCAAAATATTCCTTGCTAATACAGAATTTAGGAAAATGGGATAAATTCTATGTAAAGCAAATCTAAAAATAGCTTGGTTTGAATTGTTCCTATCCTGGTAAATGTTTATGCCCTTAGTCTGATCCGTAAATTCCTCCAGTTAAATTATTCCCATTTAAGGAGCAGAAACCTCTCAATGCATCTGATGTTGTTTTGTATGAGAAGGGTCACCTCGGTCGGCAAACATCTAAGCATTTCATGCTGAGCAGTAATTTCCGCAGAGAGCAGTTGCTCGACAAAAAGACTGGTGTGTTTTTTTGTTCTCTCTGGTTTCAATCCAGAGCCTGCTTGAAAAAAAATTGATTGATTTCTGCTCTCTGCTTTTCTTTGTGACATACTGAAGATAGACTCTGTATCAGCTTTTGTGAGTGGAAATTGTTATTTGTTTTATTACTTTCACTTATATTTGTAATGTGAAATGTCCCATATGTTATGTGGAATGACTCATCACTCAATATAGCCAGCAATATGGCCCAAAATGTAATTTTGCGTCACTTTTTATGCTCCAAATATTTAAAGATGTGCCTCTAAGTCATGTTTTTAATATTGATAACATTTATTGACAATTTAGTTTTTTTTTTAGTTTTTATCAAGCTTTTTGATCCGGTTTGTTCCGAAATAAATAATCAGTGTATGAGAGATTATGAAATTTGCCAATGTTGTCACAACAGAAGACCATGGCCTTGATTCAAATTCTGACGCCCTCATTTTTGGACAAATCACAGAGTGTTCCCACAAGTGCTCTGTTGCATTGCTATGCCCTGTGGCAAACATCAATGCGAACAGGGAGAAAGAAGAGAATGGATAAAGCTGGGGAGTGATGGGTTTTATGTATCCTGCCTCCTTATGCTTTGGCAGGCTTTGATCTCATTCCCATGCTCGTCAGCTTTCTGCAGTTGGTGGGATGTGGCACCATGCTGGGTCTCTAGTGAGACCTGGATCTGGTTATCGGGCAAAGGAAGTCACTCTTTCTGAAATGAAATTTGGGGGTCTGAGTGTACTTGTCTGCATGTTGAGGAGGTGGAGTTTGCCTGCTGGTTGATGAAGACATCAAAGCTTATGAATTATTTGATTTTACAGAGCTGCATTAATCCGCAGCACTTTCAGGGCTCTACAACCCAGAAAATACAACACAGCCCAAAGGGCTGTTTCTGATGTATCATACAAGATCTGTACCAACCTAAAAAGAGTAGACATACATAATTATTTTCTATTTTGAGACGGGAAATTGTTTGAAGTCAGTGAAGAATTCCATAAATCTATAATGGTGACATGACGAGAATGATTTATTGGGACGCCGTTTGGATTATCTAACTTTTCTAAAGTTTGACAATCAGCTATGTGTTGGATTGATTTTGTATTTATATATTCACCAGAATGCTTTAACATTCTTTTTTCAAACAACACTGCTTCAGCTGCTTTATTGGGATCTGTAGATTATGTATATTCAGTCACCTGGATGGGCTGCTGTCACATAATTGTTACATGCTCTTAGTAGATAGAGGAGGTCACCTTCATGAGGATTTCGATGAGTGTTTAAGCTCACGCTCATTTTGTTTGTGTTCGAGGTATTATGGTGTTAGTGTCATCAGAAGACCTGAGTGAAACAGAACAGTTCGGGACTTTATTTTCACTTTCCTTTTATTAATAAAGCCTTTAAACAATAGAAATAATAACAAATAAAGGGAGTTTAAATTTGCTTTAATTTCTTGTTGTAAAACTCATTAGGTGCAAATGGCTGATAAACGACCAATCAATGGTTCAGCTAAGCCTCCAGTGTTGGAAATCAAGAAAATGGGTCCCATTTTAACTTGCTGATGACTAGAAATATGAAGGCTCATGTACCCGTGTTGGAACATTTAGTCTTTTCCTTTTCAAAAGTTTTATTAGATTTGCTTTTATTGTATTTTTAGGCTCATGTCATGTTCTAGCTCTGTGTTTGACTAGGTAAGAGGTTATGATGGCTCCCAAAGTGTCAGGGTGACAAGCCTCTCAAGTCTCTGTTGTGAAGCTACTAGATTTCACTAACTTAGTCTCATGGAAGTTTTAAACTTTCAGAAAGCTTCAGCTATTGATTTGTGCTCTTGGACATATTCCTTTTATATGATATTCTTTCTTAAGTATACAAAAAAATACATTGTATAAAGGAGTTGAGTTTGATGCCTTTGGTTTTTGAGAAACTGTCACAAAAAGGGTGTTTCAAAGTTTTAACAGACAACAAGGCCAGCATCTTGACTCTGAGAGTGTTGCTGTGGTTCTATACAAAGGACACCAGGGCTTACCTCTCATATAAACTATTGTTTTTTAACATCATTCTATATGTTGGAATGCATGGGAGATGGGAATAAATCCAAGGTATAGTCCTCGGTAAATCTGATTCCACGGTATTGTGGACTATTTGAGGCTACAGTTTGTCAGGTCAAGTTTTCTTAGTTATCAAACATATAAAAACATGCAACATCATTGCTCAGACATTGTCTTTCAATTCCTGTCACACAGAGCTGAGATTATAAAACCAGGTCTGTGGCCATGAGTGATTTGTTTTATTATTCATGTTGAGAAATGTATGGTTCGTAGCCGTTTTAAAATAGTTGGATTTTAAAAGTGATAATACCTTCTGATCCAGACAATTAGTTCCGTACAGTGGAATGAAAAATGTGACAATATGAAAACAATTCTCATTGCAGAGACATATCAACCCAAGGAAGCCACCGAATGTGAGTGAAAGTATTTTCCCTGTACATCCTTCCAGGGCCACGTGTAATCAATCATTTTACTGTGGGAAAAATGTATGAAGTCAAGGTTAGGGCAGTTGTTTCACAGCACTGTCCTATTAGTACTGAGAAGCAGTGCATTTATCATCTATGGGATAAAAAAAACACTATGTTTGCCTGTGTTTTTAGGTGTTCAGATTCTGCTCGTCCAGAAAGTATCCGACCCTGTTCGCTTCCCTGCAAGAAAGACTGCATAGTGACCCCATTCAGTGAATGGACAGCTTGCCCATCAACCTGCCTTCAAGGTAGATCATTATGTGGAATTTTATTAAATAATTGAAATATTTTCTTTAAGAATATTTCTATATTTTTTGTCATAACTAAAAACCTTCTGAAAAAAGCCAGTGGACATCTATAACCTTTGCTTACAATCTCATTAGAATACAAATATCTTTGTAAAGGGCATGTTATTAATGTACATGGTACATAATGGTAGACAGTTCCAACACATACCAGAAGCAGCATAAACTATTAAAAAATATATATTTTTCTCTTTTATACCAGCATGTGTTCAATGTGAGACATAATTCACAAAGTAAATGAGAAAACAATAAATTGCACATTCTTTTTTTAGAACGTTTATGGTGTGTGGTATCACTGATATAAAATGAAAACACGATTTGCCTCATGACTGTGCTCCAGTGTTTTAAATGATTACAATTAATAGTACATTTGTACATGGTGAAGTGATTTTTTTTCCTTTTTTCTCCATTGGTCTTAAAGATCAGGAGGAAAATGGGTATTTAATGGCTTTTAATATGTGTACTGTAGTATCTTGGAAATCAAAAAGTACCAAATTGTTTTTAGAAGAACTGAGCAGGCATCTCATCTCTGTAAATATGCTGTAGTCCACTGGGCCCACTGACGATGTAATCACTTTCTTAATTGCACCATTTTCAATGTTTAGTAATTAGTGTTGTGTAATGAGCCTTGCAGCTCGAGCCAAATGAAGCCATTACAATGTGTTGTGTCCGAAAAAAGGACTGCAGTGATGTGAAGGACATCGCAGCCGTAGAGGGCACGTTGCACAGAATCAGATCAATTTTGACACTGATTGTTTTTCAGCTATCTCTATGACATATTTGGCTGCACTGAGGACATTAGATATTCATCTGTTCAGCATCCCAGAAATATATGTAGCATCATTTCTGTGCCATTTCGTTGTTTTTTCCCTTTCTAAAACACTGCTGGAAATTTAATCTTTGAAAACATTTCTCAACCTATATAGACTTTCTCTGATTTTCTCTCATTTTCAACAGATAATGCAACCTCCACCACGCAGTCACGCAACAGAATCATCATTCAAAGGCCTGCTAATGGAGGTCAAGAGTGCCCTGACACTTTGTATGAAGAGAGGGAGTGTGAATCACTTTGTGTATGTCCAGTGTATAGGTAAATACTCGATTTATAATGATATGTTTTCTTTTCCTTTGTGCCAATAAGTTAACATAATTCACATACTATATAATAGCACAAAAAAGTGTTCAGTGAAACTGACTGTTTAACACCCTGTGTCACAAGGGTGAAACTATGATGTGAAATATGTGTAACTGAGCTGAGAGTAAACTGAACAATGCTTTCATACTTGTAAATAAACACATGGTATTTTCGTTCTTTGATGGCAAAGTTTAATAAAAAAGTTAGATAAAAGAAAACTATCAAGAGGGAATGGGCAATAGCTCTTTTTCACAAATTACATAGGCGATGCAAGGATGGTGCTTCATGCTAATTCTAGTTATATTTAAATGGTTACATAGACGCCGGCAGGTTTTAGTAATTAACCATTTTTGTACAGTCTCATCACAAAGATGCTTTGAAAGTTTGGAGCAGTAGGCAGTGCTAACCCCAGTTTATTTGGCAGAGCAAAGCTTCTTCACAAAGCTGACAAGGCAATTAACTGCACTGAGTGCCAAAAGATGGAGATAAATTATTCAATGTTTTGTGGCAATTATGTCCCCTTACTTGGAGCAAGGGAACATTTCAGATCCAAGCCAGTAAATGGAAGAACTTAGGTCCTTCAAATCCCATCGGCAGGTTTTGATCTGCCCACTTCAGTAACATCGTGGTCATCCTTTTGTCATAAATCAATACTAAACTCTTGTATATGAAATTGTGTAATTTTTTCAGTCAAGAATAACAAAACCATGAAAATCTGTTTATTTTTATTTTTTTTTTGCTTTAAATTTTATTGCAATCGACAATCTGACTGCTGATGGCAGTTTAACCCCTGACTGTGCACACGTCTGACTTGAGTCTTGGATGATGCTACATTGTTCCGCAACACTGGCAAAGGATCTGAAGAATCAGAAAATTCTTTACAAATACATCTTTAAAACTCATCCAAGTCACGGCAATCCTAAAAGCCTGAGTAAGAGCCACTGGACCTCCTGGATCTTGAAGACCTTCACCTCTAATCTGAAAGAACTCAAGAAGCTTTTCAGATAACAGGTGAAACATCTTCAATATTCAGGGAGTCCTGTAGCCTGTAGCCATGTTTTTAAACTCTGTGCTGCATACAATTACTACAAAAATGTGGGGGTAGATTAAAGATCAGTTTTCTTGAGATAAAGTTCAACAGATATGTGGACACTGAGACAGACTGACAGAGAAAGAGTCTTTAAGTCTAATACCTTTAACTTATTATGTTGAATGTTGGAGCTGATATTTGTTCTGCCAAGTTGCAAAAGGAAAAAAAAAATGTCTGTCATAACAGGGAACATCACTTATTAATTTCTAGCTCAGATTAAACTAACAAACTCTTGTGTACATATTTGCACATGCCGCCGTCACTTCTAATAAATTCATCACCTCTAGAATTCAGATCACTTCAGTTCCCATCAAACCTATCACAGCACTCACATTTTCAGAATATTCAAATGGATAAAAGTTTGATTTCAATTAAATGAATTTTACTTACACTTTGTGATATTGTGTGATTATGTATATGTTTTTTTTTTAGCAATCTACAAAGACGTTTAAACGTGATAGATTATGAAAATTGTTTTAAAAAATGTAATGATGATGGCAGCAACTAGCTAATTCTATAATAATATTTTAAAAAAAGACTGAAATTAATCAAAACAATCTCTATCTAGCTTTTAGAATCTGAATAATCATTCGTCAACATGAAAATATAGAGATAACAATGTAAATTGGACATTCAGTTTGAATGCTTTTTCTATAATTGACCTGAGTATGTAATATATCTCCTTCTTCCCTACAGCTCCAAAGGAAACCAATATGTATCAGAGTCGTTTTTAAATATTCATTGGCTTCATAGAAATTATCCAAATTGTATGGTATATTTTTATCTGAATCTTATGGAGCAATGTTGCACCCTGGCTTAATGTGGAGCACGTCACAAGTCAAATACGACCAAATATGCAAACACGATTATGACACGTTTATCTTCTGAAATGCAGTGATACCATATATAGCCACTGTGCGTTTTGTGTTTCAATGTAGGTGGAGGACGCACAAGTGGCACAGTTGCACTTTGGTCCCAGATTCTGTTAGACGAGGATTATCTGGATCAGGAGAAGCCTGTGGGAATGGTTTAGAGACAAGAGGCAAGTATTAAGTCTATCCAACCGTCATTTCGACACTGTCCTTCATTTCAATACTCTATTCTCCATGCAGTTGCTGATGCTTTGCATTATTCGTTCAATTCCATACCCCTGTCCAACCAGATGAAATAAGTGCTTTAGAAGTACCTCTTTGTAAAGATGGAAACGTAGAGCAAACAGGACGTTTGTCCCGTGCTGTCTGTATGACTTTATCAAAGCTTTCAAGTGTTATTGATGCACATGTGAAGAGACATACATCACCGGTATTTATTTTAAGGAATAAAACCAGCACCAGGAAGACCCACAAACAATATTTGATAATTCCAGATTTCAGGGTTTCTGAATCAATTGCTCTTGAACTACCTTAGATGAAGCTGCTTTTTCAAATGTGGCTGCTAATCTCTTGCAAACAATTGGCTCAGCCCCTTGATCAGTATAAAACTCCTTAAATCTGGTATAAAACTCCTTAAATCTGGTATATCTTGGCCTGCATCATGCAAACAGTGCTTTTTATTAGTATATACTTTATTTTATTTTACCCATTTATTTTATTAGATGGAGTTACAATGTAGAGGTATATTATTTGTCATATTATTATTTCAATTTTCCAATTTAAAAAAAATGTTTTTTATGTATTTTTACTGTGTGTTCTTGTCTATGGCTTTGTGAATAGTAGTATCTTTTTTTAAAGTGCTTTCGAAAAACCTAAAATATATGACAACACTTTATGCTGCTGTGTAGCAGACAGTCTTAACAGGAAATGTGTCACATGTGCACTGGACCACTTGTAGTGCTACAGTGAATGGTTGAAAAGCTGCAGATGGTCAAGCAGCTGCTGACTGGTAGATCTCACATGACCGGGTAAATTGAGAAGCATGGATTTTTTTTGGTCTGTTTTTGATACTGTGTACCTATCTATTTTGTTAATGTTTTATGAATTCATTTTAGCCAACCTTGCTGGGGTAAGGATGCATTTTAAAAAGGAAGGAGTCAAGTGCAGTTATTGTTGAAATCATTATGCAGGACAAATCTCTGTGCAGTGAGCTTTTGCACTCTCAATCAACATAGGGCCTGTAATTAACACCCCCTCCACTCTAGCTACAACCACAATCACTGGCAACAAAAGGGGAAAGGAAGCTGGAATGACAAATTAAACTGTATGAACATGTACATGGGGAACGGTGGACTGTTAATAATGTATAATGAATAATGATTAAATGCAAACCTGGATTAATCTTTTATACAAGAATGATATCTAGAAAAAATAATATTGCGTTATGGTACAGCACAGATGTTGCACTTCCATATGTTCTCTTTCTGTGGAAGAGATACAGTTTATGTTGTGTGCTGTTGCTTAATTGTACAGATTGTTGAGTTAAATTCTTAATAAAGTGCTATGCTTCTCCCGGTGCTTTCGGTAAAACAACTCCCGATGACCCAAACCATTAGAATGTCAGGGTCTTAATTAGATAATTTCACACTTATTTATAGGCAAGCAAACATCCCAATAAATCCCAGGAACTGCTTGTTCTATCTAATCTCCTTATGTGATTCAAGAGAAGTTTGCAGCAGCACGCTGTGCCATCTTTCCATCATTTCTGCTCTCAGCAGGGCTCACTCCCACTTGGAAGTGTAATTATGACTGACATTTCTCAGGCAAATTTCTATGACTTTTCGATGAGCAAGGAAAAAGTGTTTGTCGTGGTCCCAGGTTAAGGACAAGCCTCGTTGACCTTTATAGCTTCTTATTTGAATGTGATTAGAAAATGTCTAAGTTAAATACCTGTGACATTTAAAAAACTGAAGTACGAGCGTGGAATTTGTAATTGTTAGAAATACTGAATTTAGATATAGACTTTTTAATGATAAAGAACTTTGTGTTACTTTCACTAGGAGGAAGGTTGAACTATTTCAACAAGAATAGCATATAAATGTCAATTTGGTACATAATTAGGACACAGTCATTGAGAATCGGTTCAGTAAGGGAAGACACATAATGGAATGGAATATATGAAGAGTTATAGTCAAGAGTTACAGAGAAAATAACTTGTTTTCCCTGTAAAGGTAATGCATGGACACCTTATTATAATGATTATGGAAACATAGTCTATATACAGGAAATGAAGATGTTTTTTATTTTCTATGTGCATGTTACTATGTTATTGTGACTTACAGGTTTTTATCATTTCAATTTACATACAATGTAAGAACAATTACAGTTTACATTTTCCTTCCCATTGGTTTAATTGTAAATAGATTACATTCTTTATGAAGAGAAAAAAACTGTTCCACATAGTTCAAAACTGATTAAGTTTTACCAAATGTACACGTGCATCTTTTTTAAACTGGTGAAAGAAATGTGCCTGCACATATTTGCTTTTCTGTAAACACTCTGTTTTTTGCAGTTAATCGACTCAGAGTTCCATACCCAAGTCAATATCTTTAGCCCTTTTGTGATTGTGATTGTCCGGCTGTTGTTGAACAATTTCCTGTGGTGTGGTTGGAAGCTGCCACCCTCAGGGAAGGTCTTTGTTGTGGAGCATCATCCCTGGGTTTTTGCAATCTTAAAAAGGTTGGACATGTCAAAGTAACATCCATATGAATAGCAGGATCAAAGATATCCGGGAATGACGGCATTGTTATTTGCTTCACTTGGAGTTTTAATGTAATTCTCAAATATTGCATATATTGCTACAATAATCTTAAAAAGCATGAAAAAGATCAAAGACTATGCAGAGATCTTCGTATGGTCTCAACAAACGTATTTTTTGCATACTCTTAAAAATGCATTTCTCAGAAAAGGAATTAAGTTAAAGAAGCAATAGTTTCCATCCAAGCTTTGGAAAGAACAAGCATAACCTTTAATAAGCATTCTAGCATGCATGCAGCTTTAGAGTCAATTTTTTTTTAACTGCATTGAAAACTTAAGAGGTGAGAATGGCCATTAAATGACCAGGCAGCAAAAGCTGTAACCCATCAGGCTGTAAGGCAATGAAGATTAATGATCATTCACTCATATTTATTACAGTCTCTTTCAGTTTAATAGTATATCATAATATATTAGTTGATAAAATAATTGCAGAACTAGTAAATGGCATATATCAAATTAATGAAGTGTAATTTTCAGTTCATGTTTAAATTGCATGCTATTATGGGAGTAGTACACTTAAGAAATCAGTTAAATATATATGGGAAAACAAAACAAAGAATGAGAAAATATAAACTGGGTCTGTATGAGCCTGTATTTATGTCTCGGAGGTCTGAATTACATAGTTGTTGTGGAACGCATGAGGCTGTGGCGCTATGGCAAATATCTGAGGCTAACAGACTTTCACTTCTTTGGAATTTCCCTCTGACATTGTCTTTGATCAGTACGATATAAATGCTTTAAACCATGTTTGTTTTCAGAGACCATTCACATGAACATAGTGGTGCAATTTTAAATGTAGAATTGAATACATTCAGTTACCTTGTTGTTTAATAAATTAGTGTATCTTTTGTCCTGTTTAGGTTTAAAACTGCATATTGAAAACTGTTAATGTCCAGATAAAGCTAAAATACATTGTTCCATTGTGTCATGTTAAAATTTAAATCTTTGTCCTTCCTGATAAAAGGCGATCACTTTGGACTTATTTCCTCTTTTGTTTTATTTATTTTCCTCTATCTTACCCAGTGTAGCAGAAAAGTATCCCAAAAGAAAATATTACCCTCTGCCTGTTTGACTGTAGGGAGCTTATTAATGAGGTAATGGTCAGTGGCAGGTTTCCTGCATGCATGCTGTTGGGAATTTGTGGTCTCATGGTGAAATATAAGTATTCTGTTCCTAATCTCTCCATCCAGGTGTATTTGTGATCCCACTTTCCTGAATTTTAGAAAGAAAAACGCCTGTGTGGTTGTCGGCATCTCCGGTATAGCTTAAATGTTCTTTGGCACATTTCAGGTCATGCAGGGGTAGACCCAGTTTCATAGATCTAGTTGCTTTGTATTATTTCCTAAATATACCAACAACTTTCAAATCTATGAAAAGAATTGTGCCTTTCAAATAACCCTGATTGAGATATCAAATGCAGTCTTGATAAATACTTAAACTATTTCCGCATGAATTAGCGAAACACAACATAAACATGCTCTTTTATCACAGCATGTGTGCGTTGGTGATGTAAAAGAATCATACAAATCCACTTAATTTGAGGCTGATAGACACTGTGATGTGGAAATCTTTAGCTTCATGGATTATTTCTAATTATCTTTTTTTTTTTTTTTTAAAGAACAGTAAAAGCTTGGCTAGAGTAAAGAGAAGGCAGTTATTGAAAACCTTTTTTAAAGTTGCGCCTAAAAACTAGGAATGAGCAGTGGTCTCAATTTTACACAAACGACAATGCACTTCATCTAAATTCAGCTGAAAACAGATTCTCATAACTAACCGAAAGCATTATATGCTGCTCTGAGTAGACCCGAGGCTGTTTCAAAAGGGGATTCAGAAGAGAATGAGTCACACTGATTATCTTCAGCTTCAGGAAAGATGTTGCTTAATAGCAATAATGATTCCAGTCTACATTATGCTTCTCAGTATTTTATGAAGAACATTATACAAACACTACGACTGAATTAACATCAAGATTATATTTCATTGCATCTGAGTAGGTGGGTAAGCTGTAACGGGTTTGAGTAATGAAATCTTGGTATTGAAAGTCAGTATAAAAAAAAAAGTGACATGTTCTGGTTGGACTGCTGAAAGCTCCCAACAGAAAGGACTGAGCTGTGATTTCAAAAGAATGTCAGTTTAGATTTAACTCTAACATTAATTTGAAAGATTAGAAAAAAAGCCTGTTTCCTTTATAAGTGGTACATCATCAAAGACCACCTCATCTTTGGCAGGGCATCGTGGTGGAAATGTTACCATTTGTGAGATTTGTGCAAAAGCCAACACAAATAGGCTTAGGCAACCAGAAACTGAAATAATCATGTTAAAAATGGATGGACCCACAATCCGAAATCAGAATAGCTTTGCTAATAAAAGCCACTGTCAGTGGTGGAGTTTGGTGGGTAAGACCGAAGGTATAACGGCTGTCCAAACTGCCAATGATTTAAATAGTTTGTGGAAAAGGAAAGTGGAATTCATCTGTAACACTTAGTTGAAAATCAGCACTGTTGACCCATACAGAAGCAATAATTTTTTTACAATTTTATTTATTTAAAGATGTGACTTTAGTGTTAATAAAATGTACCTTATTAATGGTTATTATCTCCCTTCCAACGCATTTGTGGACGTCTAATATGTAAATGACCACCCCACGCATTCACAGCAGACATGTAGAAACCACAGTTTTTTGTCAGAGGGCAAAATTTAAAAGTCTAATATAAATCAATACAATGGATTAAAGCCATGTTTGTAGATCAGTGAATTCTCAAAGGCACTGAGACATTGGGGGAGGAGAAGTTTCTTACCACGGCAGCATTGCTTCGTTTATATCCTTTTTATCCACTACTATGTGCATTTGCTTCTTATTCTTGTTTTAAACTTCTCCGTGTAATCCGTGGCAAATTCAAAGGTCCAAATAGCCCTTTCTCATCTCAGTTAAATGATTCATGGTCAGAGTAAACCTCTTCTTTGGTTACTATTGAACCATTTTTCACAACTAATTCAGACTTAAATACACAGTGATAAGAAAGAAGTATTGGAATCTATCACCAGATTTAAAGAACTATTTAAAAGACAGATGTCAACCACAACGTCCCTACCTCTGTAAGGAATGAGTTTCTTTCACAGTTTATAAGTAACCTGCTGTACATCTGTTCAATCATGTTTAAAAACGTTTCATTCTCTCTGCAGCTTTTTTTTAATCAACTTTAGTCAAACTGTATTCATTTGGCTTTTAGTCTGTGTTTGGTTCAGATAAGCCCTGACAATAACTTATTTGGGTCTTGTAAAAAATCATGCAGCCGGATGTGAACTGACAACACAGAAAATAATCCACGCTCATAAACCTTACCTATGGAAGTCCTTGTTACCTTGGAAACCAAGGCAGAGAAGAAAAAAAAAGCGTGTGGCCATTCACGTGTAACATGTGTGAGTGTAACCGCATCACATTCTTGTAAAAACCTACTCTTGTTCGCAGGTGTTCTTCCATTTCTACAATTTATTGTCTGTCTCAGACACACACACATGACACATCTGACCACATTATAAAAGAATGCCACTCTGGGCGACTTAGTTATCGACAATCAAGTAGGACTTCATAAGGTGGAAGGAGGGAGAGGTCACATCAAGGGCTATTTGGCTATGGGTTATTACATCAGATGATCCATTTGCCCATTTTCTCTACTCACTTTTTCCTGTGCTGAGATCAACCAGACTTGGCGAAATTTACCTGAGGCCATGCTTGGCACCTGACCTTTAGACAACTTCTGGTCCACAGAGCATTAAGCCTTCAGTGCCTAAATAGATTTCCCCCGAAATATGTCTGCTATCTTAGGTGGAATTTGAGGATCCCGGAAAGTATGGATGAGTGATTTGACCTAAACAAGGCTGAGTTTCACACGGAATTATATGAGATCAATAATCTACATGAAAACACTCAAAAGAAGTAAACTGGTATAATAACAGCATTTTAACTGTCAACATCTTAGCCCAGGACATTTTCTGAACTCAATTCATAACTCAAATGGACATCTCAGGTTGATTACTGCTCTTGACCTTTGCTTTGGGCTCCTGTGTTTTTATCAACAATTACAGGTCTATGAAAGTGAAGTAACTGAACTGGACTAACTGAGATGTTGTTTCCAAGTAGCTGAGTGTAAGACCAGGTGTTACAAAACAAATAAAATCATTGTGGCTCAAATTCCAGCTTCAAAATTAATTTGTGTCTGTAAATCTGTTATTGAAGGATGACAGTATATACGGTACTCGAATATTCATCAAAGCACAAAACTCTTACTATGAATTGATATGTAAGGTTTGGACCTGCAGTTATTTAGTTACAAGACAAAATGCAGCTGGTACAGTAGGAGATTTGTTCTGATTTGAAACATTATCGTCATATCTGTGGTGGTGTTCTTATCCTCTGAGGAAGTCATGGGTCGATGTAATGACGCATGCTTTTGTGCACACTTGACAACTGACGGTTTTTATGCAAAGCTCAGTTTATTTTTATAGGCTATTGATGTTGCAATTAATAATGAAAAACGACTTTGAGCGTCTTCACTTCTAACTGGGAAAAAAAACCTTAGAACCTTATTTGGGACGAAGACATTAACTGAAATTAGATTTACTGGTTTAGTAGTCTAGCAAGGTCTGTCAACCAAGACATGCATGACGTACATCATCCCTGGAGGGACAGAATATTAATTAAATGTACAATCTTTAATTTGTTATTTATGATCTTGTTAGACATTGGACAAAGCAATTGTGGAGCATTATAAAATAATTTATTGCTTCGGTTAAAGATATGACTGCTGACTGTGATTTGCGGTTTATGGCAAAGCAAAAGTGCAGTCCTTGAGTCAATCGTGTTTCTTTCACGTTTTCATCCCCAACTCTATACTTCGTCCACTTTAGTGGAAATATTTTAGAATTGAAAGTTTTGACACACACTTCACACAACTAAAGTAGGTAAATTAAATATGAAGAGGCTGAAGAACTGTAATATGAATTGTCTGACACAAAAGCTATCTTTAACTCTCGGTGGCACCTATATACTTACAGGATTACTTACTATATACTTACAGGATCTCCTGTTTATATATATATATATATATATATATATGTATATAACCATTGTTACCTGATCTTTTTCACTTTTTGAGATTATATTTGTACATAATTGTAATTACATTTTATATAAATTATATATTATGTGTAGATAACATTATTCTATATTATATAAATTATATATAAAATATAATATTATGTTTTTATTCTTTTTCTGTTTGCAATGCCGGTGCTTTGGTGATCCCTCAAACACTCACACATATGCTCTTGTTTACTAGAGCAGTTTTTTTTTTTCAAAAACCTCTCAAATTGCTAAAAATCTGACTCGAATAATTCTGCGGGGACATTTACTTAATGAGGTATTATTATTCATTTATGCATCATCATGCAATCAAAATGACATTCTCCCGTGTGCTTGCAGGAGTAAGTTGCGTCGGGGAGAACGGGGAGTTGGCCAATTTGACGGAGTGCCTGCGATGGGCCGGTCCCCTGCCCCCTCAGATCAGAGAGTGCCAGGTGGCTTGCAAGGATGACTGCACTCTAACTGCATGGTCCAAGTTCTCTGAGTGTGCTGGATGTGGCAGCTCACGAACCCGAAAGCGCTCACTCACAGGTAAGCGCATCAGTTTTTCTTGTCACGAGCAGAGTCGCAAATATCATTCAAGCCAGCTGTTTTATCTTTGTTTAGGGGACAATTTGGATTTTCCTCTAAGGTCACGCTATCCCCTGCTGTCGCTTCGTGCTCCTGCAGATATGGTTAGCAGTGACTTTGGAAATAAATTAAAATGGAGACGAGGAAATCTTTTTATCAGTTCTGATTATGGAGTGTGAGGGTACAGCCACTTCCTGATGCAGCCTGACACCTATTGATCTTACCAAGGCACTAGCTGACAGAATTTTGGTCTTGCTTTACTTGACAACATTAATTGTATAACATTCATCATGTGAGGAAAATTTTCTGTACCTTGACATAGCACAACTAATGCATCCTCACACTGCCACCTCATATTCATTCTCTTTTATATGTAATCTTATACTGTCCCTGTAGTGTTTTGTCGGTTCTAAATTAGGTCTCTCACAGCTTGTAATCCCTTATTTAGGTGCAGATGGCAAAATTCTGAATTACATGCTGTGGGGAACCAGACTATACTATTTGTCTTCATGAATATTTGATTTGATGCCGGAGGGGTTGTAGTAAACATGCCCTGTCCCCCCTCTGTAATGCACTTTGAATCCAACACATGGCTAGGGGCTTGGAGCTAATTTTTTGGGAGGTTTTCTACTTGAGGAATGCATCCTCGTATTCATTGATGAGTCATTTTAGGTCAGCATTTCAACTCTTTCTCGTCAACTTTGAAACTTACCCAAATTTGTCTGTTGGGAAATTTGAGGGTAAGTGAACTAACTGGGTTGTAAGCAGTTTAAAATCATACCAGTGCCTCTGCTTGTGCACTTCACTTAGCCCTTGTATAGTACAAATATATTTGGCCTTTAAACTACACAAATGTGTTTTAAAGGCTTAAATCTGTTCAGAATTCAACAAAATACTCTTCGGTTGTCGTGTCTCTTGAGTTTTTTTGAGGCCTGAGTAGTTGTTCACATTAGTTAAAGTCAGCATATTTTATTGAACTTACAGATATCAGGTTTTTAAGGCTGAATTCATTAGGAACATATGATGTATCCTTACATGGATAATTAATTCTAGCATGCTATCAACTCGCCAAAGCCAGTAAATTTGACCATTGCAGGGAAGAGTCTGGTAAGAGCCAATTTTCATTTTTTTTTATATCTTCAAACATAAGAAATTTAAACAGAATTGAAATACATAAGTATGTCCACATTTCAAGATGTATCTTTCTAATACAAGACAATGAGTTCAACAGGTAAGCTATCTAAGCAAATCAAACAAATAGGAGAGAGCGAGGCCATGAACACTTTTAAACACAAATAAAATTATTTTAAAATCAGAATTTTGAAATCAGTAAGTGAACGGGAGCCAGTAAAGGACAGCCAGAACAGAAGTGACATGCTTCCACCTATGTGACAAGGTTAAAAGGCAAATAGTTACATTTTGGATACAGCACATTTAAAAAAGCTTGTTAGAAAAAGCTTGTTTTTACAGAAAAGAACAAGAGCAACAAAGTCACAGTCGTACACAGTCTTTATTAAACTATGCTATGTCTGACAAAGACTGAATGAGTACATGTATAAAAAAAAACTAATAAATCAGAAGTCTAAAACTGAATTTAAAAGGGCTTATTTGCACAATGTTTTCCAGAAATCAACAGATATCCTCTTTCCATTTTGCGAACTTGCAAACAAGCTAGCCCCTGCAGCTTTAAAACAAAATGAGCCCCTTCCTTTGAGTTTGCCCAAACTCAACCTGACCCTCTTTAATCGACAACATTTGAGTCAGCTTACCCCCTAGTTTACTCACTCTAAACCACATTCTTAATAATCATAGCTTAAATCCCTTCATATAAATTGTCTCTAAATTTAAAAAAGATGATGTTTTCAGATTATGCTGCACTTGTAATATCAGGTTGTCTGGGTCGGTTTCCAGTGGCAATACCACTCAGCCATTAGGGAATTATGCGAATGAGAGCAGCTTCATTTTAAATTTAGATTTATTAGTATGCACTTCGACTACACTGATTTTGCAAAAAGACTGAATATTGGAGCATGTGCAGACCAACCAGGTCTATTTGCGGCAACTGCGCATACATGCAGGATTTAGCTCCATCCAGTAGTACTTTTTTATTTTTGTATTTTGTGTTGAAGTAGTTTTTAAAAGCTTGTTACACTCCATGCCGCTAAGTACACAAACAACGGTCAGTTAGCAATTAACCTTATACAACAAAGTTATAGATTCCTATGGTACTCGTCTAAGCCAAGTTTCTTTTGTATATTTTCGTTTTTTTAGTATGAGTTTCAGATGCAATTGTCTTGTACGTTTTTATTCCCCATCAGATCTGGATCAGATAGCAGAATTGGTATTGCTGCTGTTGATGAAAAATCTTGCTCCATTTGGCAGCTGAGCTTAATGAATGTGTGCACATGAGGGAGGAAGCTTTGATGAGGGCAAACTAACAGCAAACTGAAAATGTCACACACAAACTCCTCTCTTTTGTCATCACTTTCTCAGAGAGAGAAAATATTACAAAATTCCAGAGAAACCAGACAACTTGACATTGTCTGTAGCCAGATCGTTGTTTTGGATTCACATGCTACTTTGTTTATTCGGATATTGGCAGTGTGAAGAAACAAAGCAGGGAGGTGTTATATCTCTGCTGCTACTGTAGACGTTGCTTTTTGAAATCAGAAGACAGTAATGACCTGAATGGCTCTCTTTTGGAGCAGCGGTGACTCCTTTAAATTCCGAGACCTCAGACCACAAAAGGCAGAACTGCATTTCTAAGAAAAGTTTGATGTTTAGGTAAGTGCGGGATGCCTTCAGGAACTCATATTTCACATGGTATGAAGACATGTATATTAGGTGAGCTGGTGATTCAAACTGATTCAAACTGCCTAAAGGTACAAACATGTTAATGTATTTATATGAATCAGCCTGCTGACTGCCAAGAATAAACATCCTCCGTGAACAATTTTGTGTTTGTGGATGCTGCTTGGTGGTCGGTATATCAGCTCACTTATTTCTATCTAGCTGTCTGGTTTCAGATTAAACTTAAAGTTATAGTATCTGATACTTAAGCGTGCAACATTGGAGAGGGTATAGTGGTTTGTCATTGAACACAAGCTCGGTTTGAGCCGTGATATGTATTTTCTTTTTTTAAACTGACATTCATTTGCTACAATTCAGCTGGACTAAATAGATGGAGGGCTTCTGTCTCAAAATATCTCAAGTATTAAACTTTTTTTCGTGCGTTTGTGTGAAGGTACAAACTGTTCCTATGTAATTACGATGCCATTCCTTGTCAAGAGCTCTGAAATAATTTATTGCAAAAAAGCAAATGGAAAATGACAGCGATCGTGTTTGTTGATGCTAATTAAACTAAAAGCCTTACATGTACAAAATCATTCCTTCATGTTTAATTAGACACATGTGTTGATGCCGAACAACATGCAACATTTTAAAAATTGTACCTGTCTTGATAGTTTTTACTCCAAAAATACATTCTCATTATGTTAATTCTTCATCGACGTGTAAATGGTTGTATGGAGATTCAAATGTTAAATTTTCTAAATAATCTCTCCCACAAATCAGAATGCAGAGTATGTGTGAGCATCTTTAAGAGCTTAAGTGCAGATAAATCGTTTAGCTTCCCCATCCAGCATTGTTACTGAAGCATTTACAGTCACTCTGTGTCCTCTTTGTCTTAATAAGCTTTTAAGTGCCGCATGTGCATCATTTCATACTCATTGTATATAGAAATGTTACAGCTCTAATGGTCAATTTGCTCCCTTGGATAGGAGTTATTTGTTTTTTCAGTTTTATGGTTCCGTTTTAGTTTTTCTATTATGGTGGCTCTAGTTCATGGGTGTTTGTTGCACTCTTTCTGTGGAAAATGTATTTATTTATTCATTTCAGTTTTGTTTTCATTCAGAAGCTGGATTTGATCGATGATGACTGATGCTATTTGCTAGTTAAATATTGGTTGCTAATTATTGTTGAAATAGGCCAGGGAGTAAAGAAATGGACTCAAACTTTAAAGAAAACGCAGGGATAGTATGTGACAGATTTGACACTGAAGTGTGACGTGTTTTCTAGTATTCATGACCCTCTGTCACTACACATTGATACTGTATAACAGTAGAGGAAGACAGCAAATGCAAATGTATGCTATTATCAATTTATGGCACGACACAACCGTGTTAGCTCTTTGAATATGTTTTCTGAGGTAGCTTTGCAGAAAATTGAGCCATTTCAAGAATTATGCTGCAGTAAGAATGAAAGCCTATTGATATTATGGGTCAAACTATTGTGTCAGTATTAGCACACTTTAAAAGTCTTGATGCATGACAGCCTCTCTTAATATTTCTTGAAGTTTTTTTCATATCCAATTAGCTTTTTCAGGGTTAGGGTGTTTAATTTTTAGCAGCCCGATACAGTCATCATTTCATTATCACGTTGTTACATTATTACGATGGTTAAGAACATGTCCATGACCTACTCATCAAATAAAGGTAAAATACTTTAACAACATAAAAATAGCATAACCCATTCCCCAATCACAAAATTTTACCTGTGGATACTGCAAAGGAAAAATGGGGTTTTGATTGTGAATAAACAACCTAAACAAGCCCAAACAAAGACAGATTAAAACCACTAGAAACAACAGTTATTTCCATACACATGTATGATTTTAAAACAAGTTTGAAAAGAGCAGACTTGTACGATGGCTGCTTTGGTTGCCTAAGGCCTGTGACCCATGCATTGCTTTCACCAGTAATGTGGTTGTCAAACTGAAGTGATGTTTGCACCGGCACTTTTCAATCAGCCACCACCGGTGCTGTAGATTGAACAGATTGTTAGTGAATTGCAGTGTGACAGCAGTGGGTTCACACTCTGTGAGGAATGCCTGCAATAAGACCCACTTCAGAAACAGATGGGCGCTCGGGAGGCTGAGGGCCCATGAAACAAATATTGGTGCATAAGTATAGCAGGATTAGCAAAACAGCAGTGTCACTGTTTTACTACAGTTCTGTTTGTGTGCCATCTCTGTCTGGTTCGGGTCAAATTATTCTGACAGGGCCTCCATTCTACAGTGCACACGATGTTTACGTTGATTGTGGCAATTACAATGTAATTAACTTATTCTAAAGGGACTTCAATTCATTAAATCGTCGACTGCCTCTTTTCTTTTGGGAAAAGCTGGATTCAATTTGACCAAACTGCAAGATAGCTTTTGAGATCCAAAAATTATGCTGCCATCTGTTCTTTATGCATGCAGCAGCTGTATCTTTCTGTTGGCCTTTTTAAGTAAGATTAAATACTTTTTCTAGATACTTAAACAGCAGAAATTATTATTTGTCTATTCAAATAAATACAGATTTTTTTATTTTATTAAACCTGGTTTGGTTGGATTAGGATTACATGCATCAGTTTCATGACTCCTTCCTGCTAGTTGTTCAGTATCATAACATTTTAGCATGTGTGAAGTTAAACATAGATTTAATCAAAATAGAACTTATAACTTGTATTTTTGCTTCTTTATGTTTAACCTATTGAATGTTTACTCTTTGTGACAAAAGCTATTAATCATCTGTCAAAATTTCAGTCCCGCTTGGATCTTTGTCAAGACTAAACTTTGAATAGAGATGCAGCCCTGCTGATATCATGATATTTTATCTGTTGGTAATAGTGTATGTCCCTTCTCTTACATAAGGGCCATTGGGTACCTGCTCTGCATACCAGATCAGACTCATGAGTCATGAGTCACAATGCACTTACTGAACCTTCTGGTGCTGCAGGTACATTTATTCTGAAACAAAATAGCATTAAGCAAGCAATCAGAAGCGGTGTATTTCAGCCCCTTCATTCTGTGAGGGGGGAGCTTATGAAAAGTTCAAAACAACGTGGACGGAATGTGACGTCCGCGTCTGGAAGCAGTCATGTCATCCAAACAACCCGAGAGGGCTGTTGACAGTCGTCTGCTACCCTTCACTCACTCTTCAATAATCCAGGTGTCTTACTCAATAAGCACAAGCAAAGTGGCATACAAAGACCCAAATTTACCTGCCTTTCAGCAAACGATGTCATGCTGCCAAGCAGGCAAATAGTCTGCTAATGGATTATTGGTGACTTCAGCAGTGTAATCTGGATAAAGCAAAACAATTTTCAGTGAGCGTTGTAATACTGAATTCATGTGTGAATGTCATTAAAAAGCCATTGTTTTTCTCTTAAAATAGCATCTTTAACATTTCAGCATGTGGCCTTAAATCAGTTACACTTGCTGATTTGATGAATCCACATAAGCTACCTGTAAATAGATATAGTGAGACTGGAACAAAAATCTTAATATTACTACTCTAAGAAGGATTTGACAAATAGAATTTTATGATTTGAGATATTTTTCACTCAATAATTTGTATTAAGAAAGATGCACAAGTGTTGGTTACTGGTTAGTATTGTTTTTTATCATCCATCACAACATTTAGTATTCTCTCATGATCAACATGAACTTAAGAAATAAATATATGGGAAAACCTTTGTTTAAAAACTCTAGTCCCGCCAAATCCTATCACTACATGACCACATGTTATGACGTGTATTGAAATCCAGCCTGTAGACATGTACTCTGTCAAATGCATTATGTTTATTTTTGACAGGTACATGAAAAGAAGATGACAGTTTCAGACATATCCGGTGTCCCACAGCTAAAACTAAGATATTTTTTGAGGACATTTCTTTTCCCAATATTTTTGTTTTTTCATCATCATTTTTTAAAGTATTGTTCCATTAATGTATGTTTTATAAACTTCCCAATTCATTGATTTTCATTTCAGTCTCCTGTATTAACACTGCCTGATCAGCTACAGTCATAATTGTAACCCAGTTGGTTAGAGGAGAGTATTTAATAGAAACCTCTAAATTAGAAATTAAACATTCAACTTGTAAATATGTAAATATTCAGGTAAAAAAAGACCCACACCCAGAGATACAGATTCAGTCCTAGTGTTTAAAAAGATACCTAGCTCAAAGAGGGCCTCACTTTGAATTTTCGCTTTATGTGGAGGCATTCATGACAAGCTTAGAATCACACACTGTAAATTTTAGGATAAAACAGCCTGGTGTGCTATAGAAGCCAGAGCATTTTTTTAGGGTGTCAGTCTCAGCACATTAGCTGCCACAACCCGTTTTTGCTTATGGTGCACAATGAGGTAGCACTCATTTCATGAATGTCTGTGAGATATGCATACTCAAGGGAGGTAAAATCCTCTGTCTATCTGTATAGAGATTTGTCTTTGTGGGCATTTCGGTGACCATTAAAAACTATGTTCCAACAGCGCTGCACTGTTTATTTTCATCATGATAATACTTGTTGTTGGTGATTATACTCTAATGAGTCAAACAATCTTTCAGCAAGGAAGATTTCTTAGATAAGCTGTGTAGGCTGTATCTGTTACTTCAAAATGCCACATACAAGATATGACATTCTTTGACACAAAGAATGTCAAAAACTCCAGCAGTTATATTATATTTTTGATGAAACTTATTCACAACTGTATCAGAGCAAATCATTTTCACTCTCTTTTGACATAGGATGTGTAAAGATCATGGAATACAAGACATTTTGGAAAGGGTAAATTATTTGCTGAAATATTAATAGGATAGGGTTATCTGTGCACCTAAAATCATGTTCCATTTTTCAGAATCAATTTGGATTTTCTGTGAAGGGAAGCTTGGGCAGACCCCAAGGCAATCCTCAGACATGTTGAGCTTTTGCTAAGTGTTTTGAAAGAAAAGAAAATAAGAAAGAAAACTTGTTGTGGTACAGGAACATAATCAGGATATGTCACAAGACAAGTAATGACGAACTGATGTATAACAAAAAGAGGCAGATTGGAAGGTGGTCATTGTAAATGGAGAATTGCAGAACTTTATCAGTAGGTCGCAGCTGCATCTTTGAGTAATGATAAAACAGTGAAGCACTGTGCAGCGTTCCGTTGTCTTTCCATTTCTCAACTGTTGTCACACTCTTGAATCAAATACTGTTCCCTCGTATTCTTAAATAATAGATGGCAACCGCAATGTGGCAGTGTGATGTAGAAAGGGAAAAAATGAAAGAGAATGAATGTGTATCACGATAAAGCATCCAAGTTGTTTTAAAAGTAGAGAGCTCACTTTCCTTCTCAGTGGAAAGACACTGGACATTGCAGCAGTTCAAGTTTTTAATTAACTTAAAGTTTTTAAGAATAAAGTGACTAAATTAGTGTTGTTTTGCCCCACACAATCTATGGTGGAATGGGTCATACAGGATAAGCAGTACACAAATTCGTGTTCACTTCACATAAATGATTAAAAAAACCATGCATGCAAGTCACCTAAATTGACACCGTAAAATCTGATATTGCACAGAAATAACAACTCTTGCAAATGTTTCCTCATCCTCCATCCCTCAGCTATGCGCTCTGCTGATTGGTGGTTTAACTTTATCATTTTCTTTATATGTCAAATTGAGTGTTGTGCTGTAGTGTGATGAAGGCTTATTGTTCACGCACAATCAGAAATGCCTGAACCCCTTGCCTCTTCGTTAAAGTGGACTACTAAAAGTCAGTTACTGCTGTTGCATTATCTAATTTTTAACCTTGGATAAGACCAAGCATCAGATGCACTTTTAAAAAAAGTGTGTATTCCTAATCTCTGTCACACTCTTTACACAAGTCCGAGTATATATCATAGTAGATAATATTTCAGTCAACATCTGCACTATAAAGCAGTCACCAAGACAATGCACAACCCCAATTGTACACTTTAAAAAGGCATGACTACAGAAGAAGAGGTTTGGAGGGATGGACAGGCCAGACTGAAATCCTCACCTTTCATCGATGTGTAAAGTTTTCTAATAGAAAGCATTTATTTTTACACAATTGCAAAAATGTATGTTTTGGGGCCAAACAAGGGAGTCATATTTATGGACATGAGGGTACTGACAGTTTGTAGTTTGAACCTAAAACCAGCCGCTTACTTTCAGCTAATGCTAACAAATGATCTATTTGGACTTTAGACAGCTCACTGGTAATGAAGTCTCCTCACTGTCCCATCACTGTAAGATAGTGTGGGCATGTTCATAAATGAATTAATAAAAGTCACTGCAGTTCACAATTCTTATTAATATTTGATCAAAGCATTGCCATTGCCATTCCCAATTGAAGAACAGGGTGCGTTGGCTCTCCATCAACTGTTGTTAAATCAAACAATAAAACTATTTATGCATTCTGCTGCTCAGCCTCAAATCCAATGGGGGACAAAATTGGCTTCAAGCCTATTCACACAGCCTTAATTATGCACCCAGTGTAATAACTTTCCATTGTTTTGTCCATCATCTGCTTAGGTCGCAGCAAAAAGAAGGAGCGTTGCCTGAATGAGGAGTTGTATCCGCTGGAAGAGACACAGACTTGTCCTTGTGATGAGTTTTTATCTCAGCCGCATGGGAACTGGTCAGCGTGCATCCTACCAGATCCTTCAACTCTCGTGTCACTGCAGGGTTGGATGAGCTACCGGGAGGTAAAGGAGTGTGGCCAAGGTCTGCGCTATAAAGCGGTGGCCTGTATTAGCCAGCAGGGACACCTGGTCAACCCCATGCTCTGCACAGACTCAGGTACAAGAACGCAAGGCAAAACGGAGCGAAAACCATTTATACTGCATAGTGTGTATCTAAATTGAGGATTCATCCGTCATATAATTAGCCCAAGGTCTGGAATAACACAGGCCTGCAGCAAATTAACATCATTAATATCATCTTCACTCCAGCTGCTCACCAAGTTTGATTCAGACCTTCCCTTTCTGTCTGAATTCCAGGTTACACCGTGGAGGTTTGCCACATTCCTTGCCCCCTTGACTGTAAGCTCAGTGACTGGTCATCCTGGTCAGCTTGCAGTGCGTCTTGTGGCAGCGGGCTAAAGATCAGATCAAGATGGCTAAGGGAGAAAGCTTTCAATGGGGGACGCCCATGCCCCAAGCTGGATTTGAAGAACCAGGTAAGGCTGGCATCGGCACTATGATTTATTAACGTAAAGCATTCGTAAACATGATGGTAACTGTTTAAGCAATCCCAGAGTAATAGGAAAAATCCTACACTGATTGTTAAGATCTTTTTTTATATATTTGAGATGACAGGATCTTTTTTATGTTGAGAAACAGGGATGGCCTTAGAACAAAAGACCAGTCAGTGTCCCACAACATGTTAAAAGTAATGCTACCTGTCCTTAAAATTGTCTAGACACCGTATTACACTTACTCTGACAAGAAACATTTATGTGGTGTAAGTAGCAGCTTCCATATTGATTCTCTAAGCCTCTCACATGTGATTTTGGAATATTTTCTTCGAGTCCTCGTTGTGTTACATTCAACCGTCATCATGGTGAAAGTGGAGCATTCCGGTCACATTTCAACGACGAGGTTTATTACCCGTCAGACGGCTGGACTTCAGTGTGACCCGTTCATTTCCTGTTGTCCTCAGCTAGACTAAATCATTGGCCTCGCTGACGTGCACTTCCCTTGACATAAGAACAGGGAAAGTGGGTGGTGAGGAGAGAAATGGACAGATGGGGGCTTTTGATAATCCGCAGTCAATTTTTCTCTATGTGGCTCTGAATTCTTTGAGACGGCACACCTCTTATGCGGGTCACGGTTCTTAAAAAAGAAGAGTTTTTACGAATGTTGCATGTATGCTTGGATGGGCTTTAAAGGACACTCTAGTTTGTAGAGGTCAGCATGGAGATGAGGCACGGCTGTGTGAAAAATATTCAAACGGGCTCTAGTGGAGATTTGTGTACAGATGGTTAAGTGCCCACTAACAAGGTCTATATGGCCTCTGCTGTAATGCCCTGTAATAACCCTCCCAGCTGAAACTGAAGCTCATTGTTGGCCTTGTCCTCGTGAATTTATCCTGGGGGTGGAGTGCAGCTCATTGTTAACATTGCAAAATTGGCCATTTAAAGTAAAGCACATCTGCCTGAGGAGTGTGTGGAAAGCGAGTTTAACCTTTGTACTAAATCACCGAGGTAAAAAATCAGTTGGGTTACTTATCCTTTCTGTCACGTTAAACAAGGAAACCCTGGAAGTGTCTCAACACGGTGCCAGAGAAAGCTGCTTTCTCTTTGCATTTCTTACTTACATTTGGCCCCCGCAGTTTGTAATTTGCTCTCTGGATGTTGTTTGACTACGAATACTCTGGGTCTTAATGGCTACCCTCCTCTTTGACACACACTTGCTCCCATCTTCCCAGCTGGTGACTGTGAGCTACTTATTGGCCGAAGTCCAGCAGATGTTTCCCCTTGAGTCACAGCAAGCGATTGACTTGACAGATATGCAATATGCAGTGCACCGCAAGCCATCCACTCATCCTATGATTCAGTGAGCACAAAACACATAGAGAGACACAGAGACTAAGAGGCAGTGTTGCCATGAAAATAATGATCAGAAATTGGCCAGAATGTCAAACAGACTGCGTAGGAGAGAGTCTGGAAAGCAGAAACTAAGTACGTTGATGATAAAATACTTTTTTTTGTTTTGTTTTTGTGTTTTTGTAACAGTAAAATCAGACTATGTACAAATTAATCAACATGAATAATTCATACCCAGCGAAAACGCCTCTTCAGATTCTCTTGTACAATCAAGACTGACTTACTTTAGGTGGAAGTATGCTAAATGCATTGCACATTGAGGCTGTTTTCATACTTTGCTTAACTTTTACTACAATGTGTAAGATGTGTCCAGACACACATTTGCATGATTACAAGTGTAACTTCAGGCAATCAAATATTGCCAAAATAAATTCTGTAATCACTGTCATAATCAACATGAACCATGTATAAGAATAAAAACATGTAAAAATACATGTATGGGCAATTCAATAATATACAGTAAATACTATACATATATACATCCATCCATTATCGTTACCGCTTATTCCCTAATGGGATTTGCGGGGGGAACTGGAGCCTATCCCAGTGGTCAATTGGCTAGAGGCGGGGTACACCCTGGACAGTCCGCCAGTCCATCGCAGGGTCACACAGAGACACACAACCACACACACTTACACTCACTCCTAAGGGCAATTTGGAATGTTCAATCAACCTAACATGCAGGTTTTTGAACTGTAGGAGGAAGCCAGAGAACCTGAAGAGAACCCACGCGGACACAGGGAAAACATGCAAGCTCCACATAGTAAGGTCCTGGTTCCCCCGGGAGTCAAACCCAGAACCCTCTTGCTGTGAGGTGATGGTGCTAAGCACCACACCACCGTGCCGCTACATATATACACATATGTGGAAATTGAAAAAATGTGAAGATCTGACATTGTCTATTAGTGACAGTGAAACTTCTTTAGGTGCTGAGAATATCGTAGCTATGGCAACAACATGTCCTTTAAGGGCTTTGTACGAAGTTAAAAAATTCACTATTAAATCTTCATGAAGACACACAAGATCAGTATCATAAACCCAGTCCACTGAGTCCTACTATTCCCCCTAAATTTGGCATGTGTGTTATATTTACAGCGTCTCAAAATATACTTTGATATCTGTTTTTTGCAGATTTGCCTGTTAAGATCGCTTTAGTCTGCTAAATGTCTTGCTAGCAGTTAGGAAAAGATTATAGCTCTGCTTTAGGCATGATTTTACAGAGTATTAGGTCTTGACAAAGAAACGGTACACTTATATGACACAAACTTTAATATACAGTATTGTTTGACTTGAACTGTTTTGTTAGATTATTATGCCATCAGTTTTGCTTAGTGTAGCATTTTAGCGTAGTAGAAAGTTGTGATCAGTAAAAGTTCAAAATTCAAGGTTCAGATTATTACAATTTTAGGCTAGGACTCATTATGTCTACATTTTATTGTTTTGCATACGATGTAAGCCTTATATCCTTACACTGTCGTCACTCTGCTCTGTGTTTCCACAACGTAAACTATTTTAGACCTTTAGGGTTATTGCTTAGACTACTGCACAAGTGTATGAAAATGTATAATACTGGTTATCATTTTCATGTCGTAGGACGTTATAATTTCAAGTTGACACTGCCTCTGTGACCCTCACACTCATTATGCAGTGGGAAAATAAGATAAGCATCTCTGTGCTGGAATCGGGAGCTAAATATTATGGTAATAACTTGACATGGTGTTGGAGTGGTTAATTTTGTCGCCTCACAGCCAAATGATACCTGGATCTCTGCAAAGGCCTTTCTGGATGTTGTTTATAAAAAGAAAAGTATGGATTGGCTGTAGGTGTGAGTTTTAGCGCTGTAACGGACTGGAAACTTGTGCTGGTCATAACCTGATTCCCATTACAAAAGGCATCATCCCCTGCCCTTTCTGTAAATAAATAAAGGAATACAGTAAGGCTGGACGGAAGTAATTTGAGTGGATTTCAGCTTCAAAAATCTGGTTTTATTATACTTTTATCACACTTACTGTCGTATGAATTGTATGGAGAAAGCTTACAAAGCTAAGAATCAAAAATATCTTGATATGCAAAGGAATTAGATTATTTACCATCGCCAACTGAAAAGAGTCTGTGTGAAAAGTGTTGAGGATTTTTTCCTCAACAAGGTGCAGCCTAACTGACAATGCATTGTGCCATATCTTTCTTTTTTAAATCAAGAAAAATACCCACCCCTCTCACAGATAAAGTGCTGATATTACAGTATGGCTGTCAGATGCCGTGAGAATTTGCCATGGAAGTCTCACAAATGTCAAAACCGAGCGTGCAAACAAACACACAAATCCAAACTATAATTACAGGAGACATACGAATTGCATCATAGCTTCACAAGAATTTTCTTCTGAATGCCAAGATATGAAGTGTGGGAATTTTCATCCTATGCATAATGAAAAAAACTGTCTCGACTGTCTGGCAGCTTCTACACCAGTCAAAAGGTTGTTTTTAATTCTGTTAATGTATCCACTCCAGTTCTCTCTGGAGCCGTCCTATCCAGAAACATCTTCCTGCCTGCATAGTCTGCCTGTCTGAGTGTCTTTATTGTATAACATATTTTTTAATACATGTCTGTTTGGAAGGTTTAATGTGTGTCACAGGAATTTGTAAGGATATGAGATATTTTGCGGATAACATGTAAAAACACGCAGCTGAGGAAAGAGATTTCCAACAGTTTCCTCTTATCATTTATTTCCTAAATAACAGCTGCACTGTGGAGGTTATTAGCTGTGCATCTTTACAGGGAAAATCTTGATATCGTTTCACTCTGTTTTCAATTTCTTCACTTTTGTTTTACATGAGAAAGATTACAGGAGGAACACTCACACACAAACAGTTTTTCCGTTCAGTTTATGCCCCTCTTATTAGTTAGGTCTGTTTAGAGGAATTCACAGCTTTGTAATTATTCATTTATCTGTTTTCACACAATATCACTTCTGCATGTGACTCTTTAAAATCCTCCCGCTGGCTGAATCACACCCTTCTAACTGTGAAACACAACATCACTTGTTTCAGAGATCATCTCTACAAAGTATCTATTGAAAAATGGTATTCATTTTTCTGCTCCATTTTTTAGTTTGCGTGCGCTGAATGCAGATGATTTTATTCAAGAACAAAGAATAACAATTTGTTCCTGTCGATAAAGCCATCCTTTTGAAAATGACATTGATTTTTTTTTTTATTATTAAGGGTATTTCACCTAAAACATCTGTGCAAGATGAAATGTGAAGAATTAAATCCAACCACTTTATAAGGAAAATTGAAAAAGGTGAACAATTGTCAATCAAATAAACATTTGAACTTTAAATCGTGCCGCAGCTGCTGGCTGCACAGAACTAATTTCAGCATTATCCACAAATGAAAACGTCTTCACAAAAAAACCCTGCTCAGTTTGTTTCTTTTTTTGAGCTATTTCTATGTATGTTCAAGATTTGCAAGTCCCACTGCTTTGTGTCCAAATGGAAGCATTTGGTCTTTTGCTGGTCATTGGACAGGGTCTTGATGTCTTGGCTTCAGTCAAGGAGTCTTTTTTTTTTTGTTCTTGGCAAATGTCAGAAAGCAATGAGGCTGCTGAAGCGGCTGTGCTGATCACTTTTTTTTTAGGAAGCTGGCTAAACAACAATGAAATGTTCTTTATTTTTGAGACTGATTTGCTGAGACGTTTTTATTACAATCCAGATTTTTCGTTGGAGGTCACTGTCACTGTGCCAAATGACAAAACTGCCAACCTAAGATGTAATAATGCTCCTTCACTTCTTCCCCAACAATAAGTCAACCATTTTCTTACATCTGTTTGCAACACCAGTTACATTTGAACAAATCATTTAAACACTTTCTTTGTTCAAGTAAGTACATATTTTCCCTCATTTCTCGTTATTTTGACTAAGCTCTTCTTGATGTGCAATTAAACCGAAATGATCAAATAGAGGCACTTAATCTTTTGACACATCTGTTTTTTAATTGTGATTGCTTTCACATTGTTTCATATCATCTCATGCAAACAGGATTAACTCACAGCACTTGAGTCGAGTGTTGAAATGTAAGAAATTATTTTCTTGATTTCATGTTGTAATTTAGTCTGTAGGAATTCTTGTTCAATATCATCTAATCTATTCATACTCCAAAAACTCATGGCCATCTGCTGTCTGCACTGTTTAGATAGAACTTGTGTGCTCCAATAGCTAGAATCTTTGATCTTGTAATTGCCAGTGATTTCATAAGTCTTCACAAAGTTGGAGGAATTATACATAGATATAACTAAAGAAATGCAAAAACTTATTTTTCTTTTTTTTTTTTTTTTTTTTTTTATAATTCTTTTTTTTTTTTTAATTTTTTTTTTTTTTTTTTAATTAATATAGTATATATTTTTTTTTTTACTTTTTTTTTTTTTTTTTTGTAAATCTGCCTGTTGTACAAACGTTATGTTATGTTTATGGATTTAGCTGATACCTTTATCCAAGGTGACTTAAAATTGAAATACCATTGTTGGTAAAATACTAAAAACCCCATCAAAGATATTAAAGGAACAAAAAGTTAGGAAAGTAATTCATTGATTCTCCAAATCAGATGCACTCTGGGTTTGCACACTTTACTCCATCGACCTAAGATTTTAAATAGTTTATTGTATTGTTTTTTTAAACTTCTTTTTTATAAGGGGAATATTATATAATAGATAGTTAATACATCATATAATCTTATGGCCTTCTTAGCCCATACTCAAGGCACACCACTCTCCTCAGTTAATACTCAGTTTAAGATTTACTTTAGTTTGAAAAGAGTGGAGCAATACATCAGCCATGTGTAATTCTTTCCACCTACTGTGCAGACCCAGAAGTCCTTGTGACAGTTATCTCTCTCTATGCCAAACGGCACCACTTGCTTGAAAAGACCTGCCTTATTCCTGCTGTTTTCGGCCCTACAAACCCCAGATCCTCTTCCCTTTTCACAGTTTGCGCAGCGTAGATTCATCTTCTAGCCGTTTCATTTTTTATCTTTGTTCCCCCCACCTGAGACGGGAGCAGAAGAAGGAAAGAAGAGATGTAGGGAGAAATGACTTCAGAGGGAACACAGGCGTTTGAAAACTATTTAGTTATTGTGTTTGTCATAGTTGAAACTAATTTACATTCTTTTGTGAAAGCCTAAATTTTATTTCACGATGTCACATGGGCCTAGCAGTGTCCAAAACCTTTTTTCTTTCCTTTTGCATGTGTAAATCTTTGCTCTTCCTACAAGCCTCCTCTCTTCTCACACCTCTCTGTTCCAAATGCCTCTTAGGAATTGACACATCCTTCAGGATGTTGGACTGAGATTGATTTCTGGGTCATAGGCAGGAGGGCAAAAAGGGAGAGAATGCAAAGTACAAAGTAGAAAGCACCCAAAACGTTTGAGCACAGTATAAACACTCTTTTTCAGCTACACCGATGATGTAGAGTATTTTATATAAAGAGTAGGCTTTAAGCAGTTTACAGTGACACATAGGAGTTCTCGTTCCTGTTTGATATATACGGTATATATGTATGTATATACATATATCTATGGTCTTGTTTTCAGTTGTGGGAAGAGAGTAGAGACCTGCAGAAGCTTAATTCATATGTTGTACACGTTCTTAGTCGTTATTATGAGGATTTTTTCTTTTTTTCTTTGGAACAGCTTGCATATTTCAGGCTCTATGATGGGGCGCTGCTGTGTACTTGATACTGATACTTTGTATTTAATTTCTGCCCATTGACCATGAGTAATAGCATTTGCACACATAATCACGTTAGATGCTCAGGAAAATGTGCTGACAACTTGATCCAGTCTTTTTCACAGTTGCTTTTCACGCAAGCACTTCACAACGGGAGGTTTTCTGGGGATAGGCTCTCCCAGCTGGAATGCGGAGAGGGAATGTCAGAATAGGTGTCCGGAACACGCAGGAGGCAGAACATGATGCAGAAATTATGCTGAGGAAATCACCCAGATGAAAAGCTCACAGCACACACACTCTCTCAGTGGCAGCTCTAAGACATGATGCATTCATTCATTGTCTCATCCGCTGATATTCTGGGAAGGTTGAGGTGGAAGATCTTTGTGTAAATGGGATTCGGGTTCCGGTAAGTGTGTGAAAACAGTCTCAGTCTACAAAACCACAGTTACCAGTGAAGAGAAGTATTTTTTTTGTGGTTCAGACTTCTGTGCAATTAATCAATTAGACCTTTTTTATTCTATTAGTAAAGATCAGATCTCTGCTCTCTTAAATTGTAATCTGTAAATCTATTGTATAATTATATATATTTACAGACAATGGCACATCTCACATACAGTGTGGTCTGGTTTTGTTTTTTGCTTGAAAATAGCTTAAAACTCTAACTGTATCTGTCCGTCTTAAGCATGTAGGACAGCAGTCTGAAGTACTGCTACCCAAAAAGGCTACATTTTTACTCTTTGAAGCCACAAACCACAGATGGTCAATAGTTCTTTCTTCAGTTATGAAGATTAATCATTAAGCTCTCTGCTAAGAACAAAATAAATTACTGCTGTTAGCAGTCTCTTATTACATATTCCAGCTCTATGCTTATTTATTTAACTATTTAAATATCTAAGCATAGAATTCTCTGTAGACCGTTCCCTTAAAATAAAATTAAGTTAAACAGTTAGATAAATGAATCATTTAATTGCTAAAGATCTTTAAGAATGCTGGTAAACTGTTGATGCTAAATTCATTTCTTTTTTTAATACATCAGACCAAACAATAAATAAATAAAAATGTTCTGTGCCTTATTTGAAATATTTCATGCCCCTGGACTCCAGTTATCAGGCTGTTTTTTTTCCTATCAGATGATTAAAAGTGGACGAGAGAACTAAAGGAGCTTTTAGAGTGAAAATCTGACAAAATATGAGTCATTCTTCAGGTAAAGTGATGCGTCCTTGATTCATCCTTTGTGTTTCAACAAAGGAACTATGATTGTGTCATAATCATATGGATCCCAATCTATGTCATAGTCAGCAGTAGAAATAAAAACTGTTGGGAAGGTTTAGATAGCAAGTACAAAATAGACATATTTATGGAGGTGAGAGCAGGCAGAAGAGGAATGATAGCGGCAGAGAGCACAGGAGGAATTCTGTGTAACACAACAGCACTAATGACAAGGATCATTGTTCTGGCCCCCTTTTGCAAACATATGATCTGTCAGTTACTTTTTCTAGGTCGGTGTAGATCTAAGAGCTAAAACAAGTTGTTGAGGAATTGGAGAGTAAGTTGTTCGATCTTCAATTTCTAGTCTGCACACCAAGGCTTTATATATATATCTATATATGTATATATATTATGGTATTTCTACAATCGTGTTACTTAACTCTATATTCTGTGTTATAGATTTGACATGTCACTAGCTCAAACTACCTGGTATAATGTCGAAAATAGAAATAAAGGTTAGAAGAAGAAGATGTGAAAGCTGCCCACATTAACTTTTTCATTACACTGACATTGATGTCTTTAACGTTGTCGGTGATTTTCAGCCTTTGACATATTGCAGTTGAGACTGGAGCTGGTCTGTGGCAGCGTGTACACAGGTTGCAGGGGTGGCCTGAGCTAAACTACGCGCCACAAGATATTTGACCACAGCTGTTGTTGCGATGCATGGTTAGGAGCTGATGAGACATCTCAGCCACTGCGTTCTCATCTTGTTGAACTGGGCCTCGGTAATAGATCACAGCATAAATGGGAAAAGGAAATTATTTCAGAGCTTAATAGCCAATCAGGTTGTGCAATTATGGAAATTGACAGTGCCTCTCCGTTCTTGAGCCAACGTAGAAGGAGGTCCAGGGGATTTATGTTCAACATAGTGGAAAACTTGTTAGGGCTCTGGCCTATTGACAACCTTGAAAAACTGATATTAGGAGGAAGGTTTGAAGAAGAAATGTAAGCTCAGACATCAATGTGTGAAGCTGATTAACATTACATGTTCGACAGCACAACAGAGCATAGAGGATAATCTGTTATCCAGCTCATCTGAAACAATCCAGACTGCACCGATTTGTATGTCACAAATTTTTAAACACAGTCTCTTTTTCCTAGTTGGGTTTTGCCATCTTCAACTGTAATTTTAATTAGCAAGCGACTTTTCTTTCCTTTTGATTTGCCTTTTTTCATGTTTCAATAGCTGCATTCACACTCCTTTGAAGCCTATGTCTTTTAATCTGCTATTAACTAGATCTGTCATGTACACACTTAGTTAGCAAATATAAAAATCACCATCTATGTTTTAGGTTAAAAAAAAAGCTTATTTTCACAGCACAATGTTTGCACAGACCAACACATAAATGGTGCCAGTAGGAGATGCCATTTGTATTTTTTGGAGCATTTTCCTTGTCAGCTCATGAGTTCATATGAGAGGTCATCATCGCATGGGAAGAGTTCCCAGAGTTTCTCAGAGGAAACATTGTGGGTTATTTTTTTTATTTTTTTTACTCATCCATGGGCCTGCTGACAGTAATAGCAGAGAAAACTTGAAGTTATAGCCCCATGATGACACTTTATAGAAGAGTGATCTGCTTTAGATCTCTCCATGTCCCATTTTTTTCTCTGTTTACAAGAAAACCCCATCCCACCATTATAAATTGCTCATGCTTCTCAGGTCCATTTGTGTCTGTGTTATTTAGGTATATTTTTGTGCATCTTTCTGTTGGCACCGACGACAGGTTTTTGAGATCTTAGCAAAGAAACTATTTAGATAGATTCTTTTAAGCATTTCCTTGGTAGCAGTCTGACATTTATGATGTTCTTTTAAAGAGAAAATGTACAGAAAATGCCACAGTTTGACTGATTTTACAAAGTGCTGTGACACAAACAAGGTCTATGGACATGGAAATTATGGTAATTATGTTGGCCTACAAAATTAGAGGAAACGGGACAAGTGCAGAGAAAGGAGGACAAAGGCAGCCTTAAAGACAAATGTGAAATAGATATCCTCAAAGGAAAGGATAAGATTGCCCAAGAAAACCTGTCTATGACGCGCAGGCAAATTTGAAAAATATCATTTTTTGTCTGCTGATGTTCTACACATGTTTTGATAGTTTGGTATATTGGTTTAGTCTCTTCCTGCTGGCGTCACCAGAGTTATGAGGTGGCTCAAGACATCTGCACATTAGTGTAATTTTTCTTTGAGCCTTTGTGACACGATTTTTCTTTATTTTTGTTCATAGGAAATCTTTTCAGATTTGACTCAACCCTTCAAGCACGTAGTCATGAATAAGGGGGGAAATGAGAAAAAGTAATGTCGCTAAGGCAATAATATGTCAATTGGATAACTTTTTACTTCTTTTCTCACTAAGACTCACATTAGTCTCAATTAGCCTACACAAATTAACCTTGGACAACACCAGAGATTCACATATTTTCCCTCTTCGCCAGTTACTTTTTAGTTTTTTTTGTATACACAGTGGGGAGTCTTTGGGAGCAAATTCAGGCTCACCATCCTCAAACAAATTAGTTTTCCCCGAGTTGCCTTTAGCTGCAAGCCATTCCAGTGTACAGCTGTTACAACTAACCGCAGAACTTTAAGTTTCTCGGCAGAATGAATCATTCTGTTTGGATAATGTATCGAGGATTCACTGCAGATGATGAAGTACCTAATCATCCTTGGTCCTCATTAATGAAACACTGAGCAAAACGCAGTGGTTTTTTAAATCAAATTTAAGCAGAGCTATACATTTCTGTCACTACAGGCGGAATCTAAACTAATGATCGTATCATTGTTCTTCTCTCCCTTCACCAACTTCTGGCTTGTCATGCACTGGTAATATGGACATCCACGCAGGCTCAGGTCAGTGCCTCTCATTGTGTACATGTACTCTGCTTTAGCTAATGAGGACGAAGTGCATGCCAGATCTATCCAAGTTGCAAATACTCCTTTCCCTCTGCTACTTTGAACTTGACTGAAGACAATAGCTTGATGGAGAGTGCTTCGTGGATGGAAATGATTCATGTGAAACGCATTTGGATGATATTCCATCTGCTTTTTATCTTGCCTTTGCCTTACTTTTCCCAAGAATATTAGGACTTCATTATGTCCTTAAGAGTACATTTTTGAGTGTGGGCTCAGAGAAATCGAGCTGGGTAAAATACCTGTATTGCTTATCAAAGAGAATTGATTCCAGAACTCTTTAAAAGAGAACAAAAGAGCGGAAGATAGAGACTGCCAAAGCAATGAGTGGTTTGGAGAAGATGATTTGAACTGATTTTCTATTTCATTTCTTCCGCTCCCTGTGAGTGACTTTGAGAGCAAACCCTGTATTTCTCCCTCATCTTTGTTCTGCTGTGCAGTAAACCAGCTTTAACCTTTTGCTTATATGCAGTAAGATTTTTATTTAATATTCAACGTTTTATGTGTTCTGGCGCTCTCGACAATAACCTCTGTGGTCGCGCAATGTTTTTTTAAATTCCTTTTTCAATTGACCGTGTTTTATGTTTTGAGAGGGAGGTGATCCACAAGTCATTTTTTTTCTGGCGTTGGTAGCAGTTGAGAAAGTGAGAGTAGGACAGTTGCCAGTTTACCCAGCAGGGGCATCTGCAGGGACAGATGGGAGATGATGACGGTGTGTAATAGGCATCTGTGTGGACCGCAGGGGAGGGAATACTCAGCATTCATTCCCACTTTCTCGTCTGCGCACACACACGCACACACTCAGGCACACTCTCTCTGGCACGTGTTACAGCTTGTCATAGCTTTTTCTCCAAACTGTTCTCAAGAGCATACCTTTTACTGTGGCAGACAGTTTCATAGATTGAGAGTAAACATGTGTTTTACAGGAGCATTGTGCAGCCTACTCCCTTGGTTATACAGACACACCAGATTCACTGGTTGAGTGAGGAGATGTGAATAGGCTCAAAATTTCAGCCAATTACATCGACAGCCGATGGGGCTGTTGCCATGGTCATTGTCATTTTACACACCCCATACTCTCCGCACTTAGGTTTACTTGGCTGTGAGTCCCCCGTCAAACGACAAACTACACTTTGTACAGTGCGAATTAAAGCAAAATGCCATAGTTTTTTACATCTCACAATGCAATATTTTACTTACAATTGAGCATATTGTATATACTGAAAGTAAGACATTTTACTGTTTCATTGAAAATATTAACTTATGTTGAATTGTCAGCAGATTCCTTTAAAGAGTCGTTTTAATTTAAGCAGCATAGTAACAACTGAACATGCATGATTTCTGTCGTGTGTTTTTAAATAGATACATTTAGCTGCCTTCTTATTCTGAATGTCTAAAATAAGAGGGAACTCATTCTGACACTAAGCAACACCAGACTATGAAGAAAAACAAGTAAAGTCCCTGTGAAACACGAGTGTTTGATGCTGAAGAAAAGGAGGATACTTGCACGTGTTTCATGAAATTACAACTGAAAGAACAAATATATTTTTCTTCTATAAATATTCACATAAGGACAGCCCAATAGGAACATTGTCTACAACCAAAGCAGATATTGTTAGTCAACAATAAAGGGTCCAAAACACTTTCTCTCTGCTGTGTATTTACTATTGTGCTTGTCCTGGTAGGCAGGTCAGTACACACATGAGTATTCAGGTTAATTCTATGCATTTTAATTTTTTTTACAGTTCAGTCCTGCTTTCTATCTATCTTTTCTCATGTACTGTATGTCATTTGCTTCTGTGTTTGCTTCTGCATGCAATAGGTGTACGAGGCCGTGCCATGTGACAGGGAGTGTAGCCAGTATGAGTGGAGGATGGAGCCCTGGTCCATTTGTACCATCAATGCAGTGGATGACCTGCCAGCGTGTGGGGAGGGAGTCCAAAGCCGCAAGATCAGGTCAATAAACAGGTTATGGTTGGCAGACTTCTGGTTTGGCACCGCAACACACAACAGGGGGAACCAGACTGCCAACCCGTTTTTTGGGCTGGCACCCTCACGAGTCATTCATACTCTCAGAACAAAAGGAAAAAACATTCAGTCACTCACGGTAACGCACCAAAATGAGTATTGATACGTTGCTTGCAGTTTATTGGGACTCCAAATAGCCACGGGGAAAGCAGTAAAATGTTGGCCGGTATAGGATTAAGCACCTCTGTAAAAAAAAAAGACATTTAACTGGTCGGCTTTGCTCAAATCAAACTCTTAAGTTCAAGAAGCAAAAACAGAGCCAAACATCCATAAGAGAGAGAAGGTGACAGTGACAAAATATTGTGTAGTTCCTTAAAAAATACATAAATAAAAAACTGTCCTGATCATGAAAAAAAGTCCTAACATAGCACAAAGTCAAGGACAATGTGGAGGATAATGAGCTGTTTGAGAAGAGACTGGTGGACCCAGCATTAATAATACATAAGATAACCATTCGTTCATAAATATCAGTTGAAAAGAAGGAACCACTTTCCTCCAAAGGCCTTCATGATATACAGCCCCCAAAAGACAGAAAGAAGAAATTCCTTAGTCAGTACTAATAAGATATTTGTGATACTTGTCATCTTTTCTCTTAGCAGCCTCCACTTTTGTGTAGATGTGAATGTGCTGCAATCTCTCACATAGCTTAGGAGCTTGTTCTCTTTGGAATGGGAGTTATTTGTTGAAAAAAAAAAACTAGTTTCTCATTAGAAAACAGTGAAACATTTTTTTGTTGCCCATGTTTCAGCTTGGTTTAGTTAGGCCTTTTCAAAGCTCAATGGGTTGCCTGAGAAAAGAAATAAAACATAATCATTACATGGCATAAAGATTAAGATGGATTTTTAAACTCAAATACAGCCATTTTCTATAGTTCAAGAGACTACTAATACAGATGCATCTGCTGCTTTCCAAGGTGTGTGAGGAAAAGAGCAACAGGTGGGGATGATGGCCGGGTGGACGACAGTCTGTGTGATCAGGATGAAATGCCGCCCAGAGCCCAGGTGTGCGCTCTGGCCTGCCCCAATGATTGTGTCTTGGCACCGTGGGGACCCTGGAGCAGCTGCCCTCTGGTAAGAAACACTTTTGGTTTTAGTTTAGTCACCGCGCTCCAGAGTAGGAGCGTGACGTGTTTGTTGTGTTTTTCTTACATTTGAAATATCCCGCCTAGTAAATAGAAACCTAATCTCAAATGTGAAAAGAAAATTAGCCTGCAAACTTTTGTCAAGTTGCTGATAAGATAATGATTTCTATAATATTGTAAAGATCCAATTAATTGAATTCCAACGCACAAACATTTGCTGCTTCCAGCTTTACAAATGCTAAATCTATATTTTCTGACCTCATTTAGAATTGTGTTTGTCATTAAAAATGTATGTGTTTTGTATGGTCCAAATTTGCACAATGCAAATGCTTTCAGGCCTATAATGCTGAAAACGGCTGTAAAACCCCAAAAAAATTACTACAGTTGATATCTCTTTAATGGCATCTAAGCTTTGTTTGGAAGATGTTTTCAACATATATCATTTTAACCCAGAATCGATTTTATCAGAATATGCCAGAGTTGCTGACAAAAGTTCATAGTTAGGGGAATTTTATTTAGAAAATAAATTGCATTGTACTAATGCGTTTCCATTCTCCAGTGAAGCTGAGGCCTCAGGCTTAAACAATGTTGAATATGCTCCCCAGAGTTTGTAGCCACAGGCCAGGCCAAGTAGCAATGTTATAGGTTTTCTGTCAAACACAACAGCTCAATGAACTGGAACATTAGAGTCAGAGAAAGAACAGAATATGGGGGGGGGGAGCTAGTGAGAGCTCTTAGTTAGTATTAGTATTAGAGTTATCATGCAGTTACTCATTCAGTCTTTCTGTCTGCAGATTTTAACAGGACTGGCCGAAACATGCTGAAATGCATCAGAGGTCACAATAATTGTAAAGCTGTTAACTTGAAGGATGATTTTTGAAAATGACAGGTCCATACATCAAAGAATCCAGAGTTATCCAGAGTTAGAACAAAAAGAACACAATCTACACTGGCCATCACAAGGCATGTCAGCCATTCATGCACTTTCTGCTGGAAGGAGGATATTTTACAGTGTCTAAAGGAAAAGATAAATGGTCACAAACATAATAATTAAATTTTCTCTGAATGTTATTGTTACTCAACAGCTGATTCACAACAAAATGGAACAGTGGCCAGTGGTTTCTATCCTGCTTTGTTTAATTAAAGCACCAAAAAATAAAGGAGAACAGTAGATTTTGTCAATCCGACTGTATTATGCTTATTACATCCTTACTATATAACTTTTTCTAGATGGACACAAAAACACACAGATACAAAAACACATGCATAACAACATTACCCACAGTCTTGACTTAAAAATAGTCTAATTCTGGTATTTTATGTTTCTGTCAAATCTAAATGAATCCTGGCAGAGCAGCCCAGTGCTCTCCTCCTTGTCATGTTAGGAATTTTTTGCAAGGAATATTGAGGCTTTAAAAATGTTTTGGCAATTTATACCAGCCTATGAAATGGTAGTTTCTGACATGGAACTGACAAGAGACTGAAATCTGAGACTCAAACCTGAAATAGAATTAAAAACGTGTGCTGTTACATGACAATGAGCGTACTTTGACTGTATGTAACCCCTACAGCCTGCAGAGTGAGTTTGTACTCTGGTGGATAAGGTGTTTGGTCATGCAGGACAAGGAACAAGTACATTGCAAGTAGTTATTTAAAACATATCATATTTTACTTGGGGAACTGGGGTAGAACCTCATACATAAACCAATGAGTCCCTAAATGACAAGTGTGTTCATAAATAAAACATTTTAGTGATGATGTGCCCTGCCCTCTTATAAACAAAACTCTTACATTCTGATGAGGGAAACATTTTCAAAAAGTATGAAAAAAGAATTTTCTTTCTGTAGATATGGAGTTGACTTTGGCTGAATGTTAACTAGTCATAATGACCGCGTTTGGATAATGAACGGAAGAATCTCCGGTTTGTGTGGGTGTTTCTGCCTGTGAAATATGACATTGAATGTGAAACTCACTGGAACCTATAGCGACCCATCTTGCAAATTAACATATACATTTTCCTTTGAATTAATTTCTTTTCGGAGTTCTGTTGCAGCGGGGAATAAAGGCAAAGGACAAATAACAGCCCAAACTCGGTCCCTATGCATCAGCTGCTGCGAGCTAAGATTTTAGCCTCGGAATGTTGGACCCCCACAGACGGTTGCATGTGGCATACAAAATGGGTGTGTGTGGTTGTGTGACAGGCAGTGTGAGCGCGCTAACAGTACAGTGACTGTGGCTGATTGATGAGCCTCACACACGGGTCCCTCATTAGGGGCTGACAGTGATTGAGGCGGGTGTCCCGGTGCATCAGGTGCAGAGGCACAAATGTGGCTCGGTGCAAAGACCTTTATCTGTTTCCCCCTTCAATCAGAGGCCTACCCTTCATCCACATTTACACTTCCTCTGGCCACAGATTTCCACACTCGCGTAATGTGACTTGAATAATTTACACGTTCTGCGTAAGCCTGATGGTAGATTTTTAGTGAATGTGCTGATAATTCCACCCCCAGTAACTGTCACGCTTGCTTTTATCTGTGCAAATGTATTTAGACAGATTAATAATAGTGAATGTGCGTAAACATTAGATACTGAACACCAAAGTGATTCATCATATATTTTTCAAGGGATCATTAGAAATAAAATTCTAGCTATAGAATTTTGTGATGCTTTGACATGATAACCACATATTTTTTCTCATAATGACATGATTCTATTCTATCAATACAATGTCACAAATTTGAATATATATTTTTTGTAATTGCATGTACAATATACACAGGGTCACAAAAATGAACCCGATTAAATCATATACACATTAAAACATATTATTTTCCAAAAGTTACTGATAAATATTGTGAGCTTAGAAGAAATAGAGAGGCTCACAGGAGCATATAGAACATTTCCTAGTAATAAATTACTTTTACACTGTTGTCTGCAGTGTTTTCGTGGCATATTTTCTTGAGTTTGCTTTTTTGCTTTTGTCATCAAGAAGTCACAAGCACTTAGTTGTTAAATATACTGCAGCTAAGGTGGTAATGTAGATTTATTTTGAGGTTAGAGTATTCAGAGAACCGATTTCCAACATCTTAATTTAGGATGCAGCTATTTCTGACTAATTACTCTGAGTCTCTTGGTCACTTGGTTAGAAGTGTACATGAAGTGTACGCAGTACTCAGATCCCAACAGGCTTCATCAAAAGCTTTTTCTCCTAAAGTAAAGTTACCGGTTTTTCGGTGCTGTCTTGTTGTGCAGCAATGTGACCCTGGGACAGCAAGGAACAGGAGCAGACATATCTACCGCCTTCCATCCTCGAATAGCACAGCCTGCCCAGAGCTGATCCAGTCAGAGCCGTGTGTTCTCAACAGCACCTGCTTCACCTACCAGCACAAACTCACAGGTAGGATGATCACCACATAACGGCTGAGCGTGGACTGTTTCTTTTACTTCATAACAGTATTACATTCTGCTTCCAAATCTGTTTTTTATATTGTTTTTCAGCATGTTGTACGGTTACCATCTGATGATTACTCTAACTTTGTACTGTGGAATACCATGCTCTACCGCTCAACATGAAAAGAGGGAAACTTGTTGTTGTTTTTTTTACATGAAAATGGGCAAATACGTGATGTTGTTGGGAAAATTATGAAAGCATCCCTTTGTACGGCTTTTTAAATACAATTTTGTGTCCCCAATCAAAACAGAGGCACGGAATGTGGAAAATATAACTGTCTTCTCATTTTCCTTCCCTTCTCTTTGTGGCGAATCCCTGAATTGATTATTTAGGAAGGAATAGCACGGTATGGTTGATTAGACATCTACCTTATGTCTGTCTGCTGTATTACAGACATGTATCAGTGTTATTTCCTCTTTTTTAAACCACCACATGCAGTATTTTGGCAAGTTTAGTAACATTATTACTTACTGAAATTTCATACATTTTTTATGACAGCCTTTAGATTGGACACTTATACCCTGTACCATACCCTTGAAATGAACAGCAATGCACTTTTTAATTTGAAATTCATATTCTCCTGTTGGTTTTTAATATCTGTTATCATTCTCACACAGTAATAATTTAATTCAAGGATCAACAAATGGATTACACTGCTTTGATGTCCGTTTTTCACTCCTACATAGCCTCTCATAACACACATTTTTTAAAAGACAGTTTTCACCCCTGTTTTTGTCAGACATTCTCTCTGTAGGAATCCAGTGAGCTCTAATTGGTCAGTAAATTAGACAAGAGTGGTCAGAAACTATGGAATGTGAGGAAAGTATTTTGTTTTAGCTCTACTAAACTAGCTGGTAGCGACATATCATGCCAATGTGATCAGACATTGCTGTACCACATATTTTGGTGTTGAATTAGTAGTTCAGGATCAGAAAAAGGACTGAGAGCCCATGTTGTCACTGTTACAACGCAGCATCATAAAAAATGGCTCTCATATTCCGGCTCTGACAAAGGCCACTGACCTCGTCACCTATCATTGCTCGGACCAGCATGCTTGTCACATTCTGCCCAACATACAAAACAAGCCCATTTTTTATGTTCTGGAGCGGTTAGGCAAGGCAAGTTTATTTTTATAGCACATTTCAAACACAACAGCAACTCAAAGTGATTTGCAAAGGCATAAAGATTACATTACTTACTTAAAAAAAAGAAAGGCACAGGAAAATAGAGGTTTCAGTTTAACTTTGAATGTAGTGGGGTACATTTGTTATTGAGAAGAGGTTTATTCTCTCTATGTACAGCATAATACCTTAGTAGTAGGTTAGGGAAAAGCATGAGCTGGCATAAAATCATCACTTATCCACACGACTTCAAACACAACACCACTGGTTTAAGAAATACAGCCATCATGTGCAAAGACGATTGATCTAATAGCCATTGAGCAAAAATCAGTCATACAAACACAGACATTATTTAGTTGTTCTATGAGTTTACTCGAGCTGCTGTGTTGTCCTTTGTGAAAACTGTTTGCGATCTGAGACTCAAGCTAATGCAGATGCTTGGCTGTGTGTGCAGACTGGAGTACATGCCAGCTGAGTGAAAATGCCATCTGTGGTCATGGTTCACGGTGGCGCCTCATGGACTGTGTGCGAAGCGATGGCAAGGTTGTCGAGTTGCAGAACTGTGAGCAGGTAATGGCTTTAATGAGCTGTATGTCAGATCATTTCAACAGTTAAATGCACATATATATTTTGGGTAAAAGTCTCTTATTTAAATTCATGTAAGCTTTTTGTTACTAGATAGGTATGTTCACTGGAAGTTTTTTGAACATTTAGAATTGAAGTCTGTTTGGCTCTATATTAGGTCGGATTTCTGTTAAGTAATTTTAAAAAGAAAAAAAATGGAACAGTATTAATTGCTTTCTGTCCAGACGTTCATTAAAAAAAGTAGAAATGTATCCAAAGTCTCATGATCTTTGTCAAACATTCACTTTTCCTTCAAAGAAGTAATAAAATTCATCTCCGTTAAAACAAATCAGCTATATTACAGAGTGTTACTGAAATGAAACATAATAGAAATACTGGGAAATCCTTGCAATTTTCTTTAACCTACTGGTTACTGGTTTCCCTCTTTAGGCAGGATTTCTTTTATTTAATTACATTTTTGGAAAATCAGTCTCCTCTCTAATAACAAAACTCCCCAAGTCCAAATATTTCACCCCCGAAGCATAGAGCACACATCTGGGTGTAAGAACGCATCACCATGGCAACGCAAGCTGCAGTTTGGAACTCACAACTAATGGACACTTGACAATCGGCAGCATTTCATTCAGCAATCCCACTGCAAATTATCTATGAATGGCATACTTTAGCTCGTATTTGCCTATGTAAATGTGCAGTGCAAAGGTTATTATTCTGGGCAACATTTGAGAGGCAGGAGAGCACAGCTGGAAACAGCCAAACCACGTGAATAAAATCGCATATGTCATAAGTCAAGAATGGGTGGTTTTACTTTTTAAAATTAAGCGATTTTGATAGATTCAAGGTCCTGAGCGTCCACGATTTTGAAATGGACCGCAGCTGATTTTAGATATTCAAAATATGTTCTGTTTCCTTTTTATTTTTCGTATTTGTGGTAGTTATTATGATCTACACCTCCTCCCTGTTCTGCTCTCCTTCCCTGCAGGTTGGTCTGATCAACACGAGGCGGCTGCTGGAGAGCTGTGTGGTGGACTGTCCTGTCAGCTGTGTACTCTCTGATTGGTCAACATGGGCTGAATGCTCACCCACCTGTGGGAGCCAAGGTAAACGCAAGGAGCAAAGCAACTTAGCTTGAACCGATGGGAACAAGACCCTGTTGACCGGAAACGCTCTCGGCTGCATATTCAGCATCTCATTATTCCATCTACTTAAACATTCACAAAGATGTTGAGCAAAGCATGAATGCATTTAAATGTATTAAAATATTTACTAGAAGGTGTAATGCACAGTCCTACGTTTTAATTAATGGTCCGATGTTGTTATTTAAATGTATATATCAACTTTTTAATTAACATGAGAAACTCGTTTCATGCTGCTTATCTTTTAAGAATAGGTGTTCAATTAAACTCATTTTCATGCAGCTCACCTATGTGTACACCATGAATAATTAAGCTTGCCAAAATATGCATGATGGGAAAAAGCGTAGTCAGTAATCACCAACCTGTGGCATTGTCTGCATCATGTTGAGAAAGCCACGTCGTAAGCTCATCCAATACACCAGTTAATGATTTAACCTGGATACATACATTCTCCCTCTCACTTCACAAAACCAATCACCCAAATAGAAAGCTTGTTATCCAGCTAATTAGAGAAACTCCGCTCTGTCTCCTTAAGTTCATTCATTTTAATTTCTCATTGGCTGTCTGTCAACAAGCCCCTTATTTCAATAAAGCTCCCGGTTGCTGAGCTTTAAACCCCAGGCACTTTCACTGTGTCACAGCTCTGTCATGGCTTCTGCAGCTCTCGC
>CAJRST010001113.1:4077156-4088525 GCA_907169785.1 Menidia menidia | reverse complement strand
CTTAATATCTAAAAAATGCTCTGGAATGCTCTGATATCTCTTTTGCTTGATTTTCTTAAATGCAATCAAATTCTGTGTAGTTCCAACCCAGAAAATAAGAACCCATTTCATAGGCCTTATTTTCTTAACTTTCAATGTGAAAACTTTTCCTTTTCCAGTCATTACAATCACATTTTGTCTCACCTATGATCTAAAGATTCAAAAATATAAGAAGCAGAGGTTAACATCCACAGGAGCCTGGAGACAGGTGTGAAAGCTCAACTCAACTTGCTAATGAGCACAGTCTGCCATTTCCACAGAAGGAAAATGCCACAGTTACCAGTGGAAAACAGGAGGATGGAGCAACAATGAGAGGGCAGTATGGTGTCAGCGCTCAGATGGTGTCAATGTCACAGGTGAATAGTTGTCGTATCCGTCCCGTAGAAAGGTCACAAAAAACTCCACACACATACAGACTTGTATATACTTCTAAAACCGCCTGCAGGTAGAAATGCTGCAAGTCTTTTCCCGGCAGAGAGAGTCGGTTAAAAAAATGTTTTAATTCAGTTTGCATTACATGGATATTTGTTCCAATATCAGCTCGTTTGATGGCTGAATAAATATGTAAATGCTGCCACGACAAGCTGTCAATCTGTTACATGATGGCGTGAATTAGGTGGTTCAGGAATCACAATATTTCGAAAGATCTGACTGTGGTGCGGACAAAAAGCATCATCTTTAGAGTTTGCAGCATCGTGATATTGTCAAGGTATTGTGCTTCAATGGGAACAGTCTTTTTCAGATGTGAGTATGCGCCTTGAGAAGAGCAGATGATATCTGCTTTAAATTATACACTGAGCCTGCAATTTCAAACCATGGGCCATGTTTTCTGTCACTCACAAAGTTTGGCAATCCCTGGTCTGAAGTCTTTGAAATCTTTCAAACTGATGTTGCTAATGTCTTGTATTTCCAAGATGGGTTGACGCAGAAATCTGATCTTGAATAAGGATTTTCCAATTCTCACGTTAAATTATTTTTATTATGTGCAGTACTCAATTACTGCTAGCAGAAGCTGATTCCACGCAAGGCAAGTTTATATGTTTAGCACATTTCGTGCACAAGACTAAGTGCTTTACATGGAATGTTTTTGTTTTGTTTTTTGTAAAATTATTTTAAAGTAATAGTGTCAAAGGGAAATGAATAACACATAGACATAGGTCAAACAGAAGAAAAGAAGGAGAATAACAACAATAACTAAAGCTAATTTTTCTTGCACTTTCCAGTCTTCTCGTATACGGGCAGTGATTGCTCTTCTGAAACTTAGAGCTTCAACTTGAGAAGCAATTATGGGCCTCATTGTAGTGTACCAGGTGTTCCCACAAATATAGTTTATTTATGCCGTTGATACAACTGATGACTGCAGGTACCTCCCACACATGTGATCCATTTTGGTGGGCTATTCTTTTTATGTTAAAAAATCTGATTCTGACTATAAACAGAATCAAACTGAAGAATGTGGAACATTCTTAGAGATACATGCAGGTGCACTCACACATAGTGGATTTGGTACAAGGCTCCAGTTGAATTTTATTCCTTATTTGGCCTATTCTCAGTGCAGCCTCTATTGATCTCGCCTCTCCCTCTTAAGATAAGTAATCAATGCGCCAGACCCAGAGTAGGGATGCCTTCAATCCATATAAATATAATCATGCATTTGTATTTGTGTGGGGTAAAACAGGCAAAGAGAAACAGCACAAGAGTAAAGGAGCTGTGGGAATGAAAGCTTTTGGCAGGCTTGATGGGATGTAAACAGTGGGCGAATGTGATTTTATTTCTGTTAGGAAGCATTTTTTGGCAAATATGAATCCAGAAGGAAGTACCTCACTCTTCAGAGAAGAGCCCGAGGCATTATTTTAAGAATCTGTTTGACATGCACTTTTACCATGTTCAAACTAAAATGTTTGCCAATTGATTTGTGATGCTTGTAGGCCGCTGAGCCCATTAATCAGGTGTGACAGAATTTTAATTCAGCGATCAATAGCTAAAAAGGAACAGAACTGAAAATGTGTTGTCTCTCTGCAGGGGGGTGTTTCCCACAAAAAAGGCCAACTACACTCAGACACTGCCATCCTCCGTGCACAAAACCCTTCTCACATTGCACACCGGTAAGAAAATTGCGCTTTTAATCAGGGAGCTCTAATCTCGTAATTCTCATTTTCCCTTCGCTATTAGCTTGCATTATAGGTGGACAGTTACGTGGATTTTGACTGATGGCGCTGTTAATTTCCCATGACAGGCCATCGAAAGCCTGTTAGATTAATACCAATGAATTCCCCTGCATAAAATAAGGACTACACCTGTGTGACGAGGGAAAGGAAGCTACACATAAGTAGCATATGACATATGTTGACATTTTAATTCCCCTTAGAGTACCTACATGTAACTGCAGTTATACTTATTTAAGTTGCAAAAAATACTCATAGAGTATCCATACAAAGATGAAGCATAATGAGATGCCTCGATCCGCACTAATGAAAGTGCAGGATGTAGCATCAGAGTGATGTTTGAGGAAAGGAGCTGTAGATGGAATATTCTCCATCGAGGATAAACCTATCAAGCATTACAAAGGTCACTTATGTTTGACATTTTAGAACGCAAGTGTTGTGTGGTCTTTATCAACACACACAAAAAACGTCATTGTCAGCTAAACCCTGGCCGTGTTGTTCCTCTCCTGAGAGGTCTGGTCTTTATGTTGCCTTTACAGCTTTACCAAGATAGAGTTTGCACTGTATTATATTGTATTGTATTGACAGTCTAGTGTATAATTCATTCACTGTTCAGTGCATTAATGAAGATAACAGAGGTGTCAATGATACCAAACCTGACCAGTGAAAGGAAGCTGCAAATAAGTGGCATATGACATATGACAAATAACAGTCACATATTGACATTTTACTGCCCCTTAGAGTAGCTACACGTAACTGCAGTTAGACTTATTTAAGGCGCGTCTGTCATGAGTCTTAACACCTGTGGAGTAGCATAATCTACTCCCCTAAGGTGCACAGCTAAATGTCAGAATCTTTAAAAAAAAAAACCTTGTTAAGAGTTGAAATGTCATCTAAATGTCTGTTAGGCTCTTGTCATCTGTTGGGATAAGGAATTCATCGTTGCAATAATTGTTCTGTTGGGTGTAAATTGTCGTGCTTCTTCACAGAGCGGTGTGTGCGGTTGTGAGAAAGGCTACACTGAAGTGATGACCTCACATGGCTTCCTGGACTACTGCACAAGAACCCCAGGGATGGACATCAGCAAGAAAGCCGATGTGAAAACCAACTCTGGAAGATTAAAACCCGGACCACCTCAGACCATTGACCCCTTCAGCGAGTGGACCTTACGACCTGTTGGCCCAGGTACTGAAATGGAAATCACATGTACAGCTCAGCCCGTTTGCTTCAGATTGCTCTCGCCTTTGAAACTGTCTTTGTAGCTCCAAGATCAATGGCCTGTGAGAAAAAAAAATCGTTCTAGGTCAATGTTTTTACCGTGCTCATCATTATATACTGGAGGGGGGGGGGAAATACGAGCCTTTATGAACCGCAAAACTGCCTAGAATTCCTTGTCACTCTTATGCTATGTGCTCAAAAAGGGAACAGACCTACTTTATTATTCTTTAATGTGGGGGGGAAAGCTTTAAATGTATTTATAGAGATGCAGGCAAAAGAAAAAAGATTTTAAACCTTTCAAAAACTTCTGTCTAATTGCACAGATGGAAGAATAAAGCTGTGGGTATACGCTGTGATTGTGGTGGGATTCATCATAATACTCTTCATCGTCACACTATCATTCCTGGTCTGGTACGTACTGCATAAGACATGTACATATACATTTATCTTTGACATTTCAAGATATTGTTTAAAACGCCCGATTTCAAAAACAGAAGCTGGGTCACCGGCACTTCATATGAGAACCGAATGAGCAGATTTATTCGGTAAATAGAAATCTGTCAAATATGAGTAATATTAACCGCAATATTTTGTCTGCTGTGTCCGGGTCTTATCAGATAATGGAATTCTTTGTAAGGACTGGAAATGGAATATGGCTGCCTTGTGCTACCAAGCCACATGCATCCTTAGCTGTTTCTGTCTTCTCTCTTCCTGTTTTTGTTTTTTTTTAGCCAGCCATCCAAAAGCACTAAGACGTCTCAACCACCGCAGAAGCCCTTGACTCTGGCTTATGACGGCGACATGGATATGTAACCGAGCAGCTATACCTCACGAGGATGGGAAACCTGGCTGCGTTGTGATCCTTAGTGAGCATATATCCGGCACATACCACTGACATGTTTGAGCTGGGTGCTGGATCTTACTACAAAAAAAAAAAAAAGGTGTCCAGAAAAAGACTGGAGACGAAGGGGTGATGTAGCCTGATGATCGGTTGCAACCAGCTCGAAGATGCCGAACCAAAGTCAGTCAGAGGAAAGAGCAAGACGTGGGCCTCTAGTTATTTCAAGTGCTTGCAACATGAACGCACAGTCAAAGCATTGTTTGAAAATCCCAAAACCAGAAGACTCTTATGCAGTGAAGACTAAGTTGTTGATTTTTGAGGTTTTTGTGTGTCAAGAATAAGAGGGACCACTTACCACTTTTATTTTTTATTTTTTAGGGGGTGCTGGGTGGGGGTTCTTTTCTTTTTCTTGTACTTTGAGGGAGACTGAATATCTTGATCCTGTCGTCAGTGATATTCAAATGCCCATGAATAGAAAATTTGAATTTTTCTGATCAGTGCTGGACCTTTGTGAAAGAAAGCGTCACAAGCCCTTTCGGGTAAACTAAACAGCCTTTTTCTTTTCCTATTTTTCTTTGGATTTTTAAATAAACAAGGTGGTTTATGCACTACGTTAGTGCTGATTCTGTTTTGTTTCTGACTTTTCTAGTGTTTTAACTGTAATGCAAGTTTTTTGCTGTCCAATTGTGTTTTGTCGATGATGCCATATGTTGTGTATATGTGGAAACCGAACGCGAGCCTGCCTTGTTTAAGCATACAGAAGAAGCATACATTCCATCAGAAGACGCTCAGCCAACAATTAAATAAGACACAAGAGGCACTATTTTAGTGCCAGGTGCAGTCTGTTTCAGAAAACGACTAACAAAGACCTTTAAGGCAAATCAAATTTTCAAAAACCAGCATGATAAAGACCATACCTCATCCATACTTTTTCACAAGATGCAACACAAAGTGGCACCGATCACCAAAACTCCCAAGAGGGTAGGAAGAAAGATTTTCCACTGGGTCACACACAGTGTCTTTGATGAAGACAGTATGCTCTTAATTACTTTTTTTCATGGGCCTTTTTAAAAGATGTCAGATTTCATTAAATTTGTGACTTTTTTTTCCTTTTTTTAATGCTTCACATCCAAATGCAAGGTCAGCTGGCACTGAATAGTTTTGGCCGTGTTTTTTTCTCTATTTCATTTTAAATGAGTTTTTTAATTTAATTATTTTTTGCATTTTTTGCACAATACTACAGGGCTTGCGACATGAAACATTGCAAATACCAAATATATCTGAGTAAATATTAATTATCTGGGCTGTTTTTTTATTTTATTTTGTTCATTCATTTTAGTTTTCAGAAAAGTTTACTCTTTTTTAAGCTCTGGTTATGTGTATTTATATATTATGTTACAGGTTTAGCATATATCCTCTTTCTGCTCAAGGCATCATTTATATTTACTACCATTAGGGTTGTCACGATATAAAAATAGAAATGTGATGGCCAAAAACCATGAACAGCATTGATGTTCCTGCAATACTACCTTTTTGCCAATTTAATTACACGACGGAAACAAGATGTAAGGAACAGTACAGCATTGACAAATATCCCCATGAATGATGAGCATTGTATTTGTTCTTTCATCTGAGATCAGAGTTTGACATTATGAATGTTATCCACACAATAGGGATTTCAGCAGTTTATTGCCACCGTTGGCATCAGTGTGGCTATATCATGACATCCCTAATCACCTAAAACCTCAGATTAATTGCTAAACCTCTTTAGTGGTAGTCATTTTGGACAATGTTCCCTCTGTGCATTTGTCCTTAAGCCCAGTGAAAAAAAAGCATTTTGAATAATTGGAGATTTTGGTGCTTAGCAGAGTTTATGCTGTTGCTCAGTCTGCCACCAAAAAACCGAAGGTTTGAAGGTGTTGTGTTTGCCAACCTCCTTCTGAATGTATCTAATTAGTAACGTTGTTATCATTATGGTTGTACAATTATGGTTGTTACATGTTTTAACAACTGTATTCTCACAGGTGACTGTATGTAGGCATGCTTGATCTCTTGTTTTTTTTGGCAGAAAGTGCTCCAAGTGGCCTTGCAAAGACTCTAGTTTCAAAAATTGCCAAACATTTTGGAGTTGTTTGTTCTAGGCAGTATTTCTAATATTTGGCAAACAAAAAGCACACATGGTGAATGTTTGGACAGAGGAAACACCCAAATACGAAACAGTTGCAATTTTTAGATAGCATAGCGTAAGTTATCTAGTCCCATTTTGCTCTTACATGAGAAAAAGGGTCAACTTTGGGGGCATAAAAGAAATCTGTTGGGTCTCAAAAATCTAAAATTATGTTCACCCATTGTTTACAGTATCATGCTATTTGTGTTACTATTGTGTGTACATGAAGAACTGGACAAAAGTGCAAATAAATTGTTGAACCATGTGGAAAAAAAACCCCAGTGTTTTCCTCCTGTTTGTGGCACACCTTCAAGGGTCGAAATGCGAGCAAGACTTTTGAAAGAGAGGCTCTGGTCCTGCCAAGATCTTACTCTGTGCTCCTTGACTTTCGAATCCTGATAAATTATAATTACCGAGAGCTTCTAGGCAAAGCCCAGAACAGATAAGGAGTGAATAAGATTCATCTTGCCCTCTGGTCAGTTTCCCAGTCCGATAGTCTCTGGATGATAGTGGGCCGTGTTGGAAATGGAGTTTAAATCGTTGTCTCATCTAATTCATTTATTTAAGACTGTCACTTTTGTTTTAGATGAGGTTGAATTAAAACGCTTGTGTCATGGCCATCTGATCTGTGGCAAAGACGTGGGCTGATCTTGTCATGTCCAATCCATCCCATCTAATCATGTTTCACGATAAATTTGCCACATTTAGTGAAGATTTATGAACACGGCAGCAGCTCCATCTCTTAAGTTAGATTCATTTAATTTGTCTAAAAGAAAGATGGATCATTCAAATAAAACGGTGGTTTACTGAGGTTTTGGAAAGCACAATCAACATTTTGTAGTAACATGGCATAACCTTGCAAAATTATAAAGAAAGTGATTCATAATGCACTCTTCAACATTGTTGCAAATTAAACCACTTCAGATTTCAGAACTTATTTGCGGTTTCTGCTGTTTTTTAATTCTGCTTGAGTGTAATTGCCTATTTTTAAGTACTGAAACATTTTTATTACAATACGATGGCCAAGGTTGGTCAGTCGTGACAGAAAACATGAGAGGAAACTCAAAATACCGGGCAGAATTTTGTTTTAAGAAAAATATAAACTGTGTGAATCTATCAAATATGGAAGAATTGGTGAGTCAGTATAGTAAATGTGAATTCATGATCAACGAAATGTGGTTTAAAACAAATCAAACAGCAAATAAAAAGGTGACTACAGGCAGTTATGATGCAGCGAGAGAGAGAGTTTGCGTGAGAAAGAGAGTGTTGGGTCTTACATTGCCTGAATGCACTGGGCCCAAGTGCTCAAAAGAAGTCAGAATGCCAAATGAACCACCCACTCAGGCTTTGGTGTATGAACCTACAGGCAGAAGAAAAATACAAATCAATGCTCTCAAGAACCGACAGCTATTGCCAGGGCTATCATAACTACTATATATGGCTTTGGGTTTTTCCTGAAAGAATGGAAAGCAATATAAAACAGAATAGGATGCCACCTGCTCAGGAGTTGGTTGGATTCCAGCTTATGTTGCTTATTTACATTTCTACCTCTAAAAGAAAAAAAAAAAGGCTGTACACTGGATGAAATGTGAATAAAAAAACAGGACACAAAGTCTCTAACAAAACCAAGGTTTCTACAAATCCTCTTTCACAGGAGAATGAGACTTTCACTCAAAAAAAAAAAGAAAAAAAATGGGTTTATTTTTACCTATTCCTGTCTTTACCTCTAACAGACCCTCCGTCTCTAAGGTGGTCTTTCTATACATGTTACTGACTGTATGCCAACCTATTTTTCTTGCAGGATTTTCCTCCAGATATTTCTTTTAGGAAACATTTCTTTCTAACCCAGAAAGAAAGAATTATTTCAGAAGTAAGGGCAAGGCTAGATCACATTTCAGATTCTGATTATGTAAAATTTCTCCCCTTCAGTGTTTGTTTTTTCATTCAATTTTCCATCATTAAGTTGTGTTTTCATTAACATTTCACAAAGCATTCACGGGGTATTGGTATTGCAAAACAGACCTCTGGAAGACCAAGTCTCTTCACATTCAAATCAAGGTTTAAACACATCGAGGCTTGATTGGTTGGGACATCCTTAGTGTCAGTACTAGTCAGAAAAACGTTTGAAGCATCTTTGATGAATTATGAAATACCTTGAGGACCAAAAGGAAGAAGCAGTTTCTTTTGACTCTGCTGGTTTATTGGGTATCATTTTATATGCTTCACATGTCAGTGCTTAGCCAGGAGTCCCTGATTAATATAGTGAACAAATGACAAAAGTTTTAGGCATGGTTCTATCCTAAAGACAAAAGCATCTACAGAGGGAAGTAACTTGGAATGGAAGCAACATGTGTGAAAATAATCATCCAAATCAATCCAATTCACTGATGATCAAAAGAAGAGACTATTGCTGAATTGGCAGTTTGTGTACATAATATAGATTTAGGTTGGTGTCATCAGGATTCGAATCAATTTAGCATATTTCCCTTGTAAAAAAAATGTAGGGAGGATTTGTTCAGTTTCAGTTTAAAGGACGGAGTCTGCTAATCAATATGGAAGCCATTATTCACTGGTTGGTGAGATAATATCTGCTTGGTTTTATTCAAGGATGTAGTTCCATCATATCTGTTTATTATAGAAGTTCTACATATAATATCTGAGCTGTAAAAGCACCAACGGACCAGAGAGCCCTTTGCTCTTTAGATGCCGTCGGATAAATGCAGGGAAGTTGTTATATCAGACTGCTGGGTATCACGCTGGATAATTAAATGATTAATAGTGCAGGAGTATGAGATCAAGGCTCTCATCAGAAGATCACTTTCTCCGTTTTACACCACCAGCTAAAATGACATTTGCACAGAGATTTGTTCGGGTGCATTTAATATTTCATATGAAATATAAAAAATATTTTCACGACCTCACAATTAACGTAGTTGCATATTTATTCTAAACTAAAAAAATTCATACAAGCTGTAAAGCTTATATGAATTCTTCTGGAATTCAAGGTGGAGATTCTCACTGTGGTTCACCTGTTCCAGCTGATCGTTCAGGGGAAAGTCAAAGGTTTGAGACTTCTTGCTGGCATGATTTCGCTTAAAAAGGATTAAACAGACATAAAGTGAAATGGTCAGAAGTTGAGACCTTGCAGGCTCTAGATATTTACTATTTGATCATCGTCGGTGTATTCCAAGCCAAAAGCGGAATGGCCGCCTCGAGCTTATTAAGTCATTTTGGATACAACATAAACTGAAGCCTTTAGTTGTGTGACCCTAGAAGATATCAACTTCCTCATTACAATATTGGGCCAGTGGGTCTCGTGAGGAATTTTTCAAGACTAATCAAATGCACTTTGGCATTACAGCCAATGATCATCATGATGTTACCAACTTTGACAAAGCTACATAACCTGGCAACAGGATACTCACACAACCCTAACAACTAACTTGAAGTTTGACGCACAACTGACAGTGGACACTTATGTTGCTGCATGGCGTGCTATAGTTAATTTCAAGACAAATGTGAGATTGAAAATAGAACACGCTGTAACTGCTGATCAGTACAGTCACTGTGAGCTGGTCCGTTGGCTCATATTTAGGTCAAAGAATCGTCGTGCCAAAGTACAACATCACAGAGCTGTGTAATGTTCTACACTACAAATGCTAACTGCGTTTAGGTGCTGTGAGCTCCACGTGAATGAACAACAGCAGCTCTGCGCGTGATTGAGAAAGAGAGGAACCTTAACATAGTCTATCTAATGAGCATCTGGCACCGAATTAGACATACTTAGTCGGACTAAAATTCTATTTAATCAATTGCAAGAGGGAGTTCTTGCCAATTACACGAATCTTGGACGAAAAGCTTCAACTTTTCCTCGCTCTGATTTTTTTAAAGAAAACTTTTGATACAGCTGTCCTCATTATATAAAGTCCAAAACCTTGTAAGCGATAAAAGGACTTTGAGGTTCAATCTGATGTGAAGAGACAATGGGCAGTTTTAGTAAATAAAAAGGGAACATTTGTAACCAGCAGAAGGAGCCATGTATGTGTATCATCTAAGGACATTACCTTCAGTTTTTCACAAAATTAAAGTGTTGATTCATCCACATATATAAGAATATATCCAGTGATCTAAATATAAAGCAAATAATAAAGGACATTAAGGATAGACTATAAGATAGAGCAACAAATTAGTCATGGAAGTGTTTAAATGCAGATAATGAGGCCCCAGTCGCCTTTAATGTTTCTTTTTATTGTTATTTAGTTAAGTTTATCCTCTCACGCAAGTATCTAGAAATCTTTTAACAATTACTCAGAGGCCTTAAGGTGTTGCGTTGGATTGGTTGATTTTCCTTTCAACCTTTCGCCTTCCTTTTAGCGAAGCCGTGACTCTGGTGGGAGGGCTCATTCTAGCCTGGAGACTTGTCCGGACGCCAATCCCCCGGGCACATGTAAGTGATCTCCGTTTCGATTTGTCTCAATTTATCTGCTGCTCGTTTAGGACGCGGACGCTTATTAAACGGTCCAACTTTACCCTAGATCTCCACCTTGGATGGAAAATGCGCGTCTTTTCACGCGTCCAGGGGCGGCTGCGTCCACGGACCGTCGGAAACCGCCTGTTGCTTTGCGTTTCCGATGTTGTTTGACGCTTTCTTCCGTAAAAACACTGGCTGTGGGTGTTGTGTTTGCATAGATGGGGAAATAACAGGTTGCAGGCACGGTTTCAGTGCTCCTAAAACCGAGGAAATATCTACTAGAATGAAGTTCGCTCAATGATTTAGTCTTTTTTTTATGTATTCAGGTTCAAACGTGTGCGGAGTTGACATGTGACAGGAAATACATTGAACGCAACGTGATTTACGACGTAAACTAGGATCTATGTATCTATCAGAGATAGATAGATAGATAGATAGATAGATAGATAGATAGATAGATAGATAGAT
>CAJRST010001113.1:3947710-4077146 GCA_907169785.1 Menidia menidia | reverse complement strand
GATAGATAGATAGATAGATAGATAGATAGATAGATAGATAGATAGATGTGTGTGTATTGTATGCTCTACAAACATTAATATTTTAATAAACAGTGATTGTATACTCCATAAACAGAGCCAGATCATTCACAATGGCATCACCACTGAAGAGCCTGGTTAATGATGACAGCAGATACCAGACAGCCTTCAAACTTTTTTTGGAGCGCTCCTCTGAACACCAGTGTATGCAGGACTTCATCCACAAGAAGCTGCCAGACATACTGGCCAGGTAATCTAACTCATGTAGGTTGAAGCGTGTAACCACGTGGCCACAATTCTGACATAGAAGGGTTATGAAATGTAATGGTTTAAGGTGGCATTTTCGCATTTAAAATGTCAAACAAAACAAAAAAAAACATTTTTTGAAGTGCTTTCAGTATTTACTACGATGTCTGATATACAGTTCTCTAGTTTAATCGTTCTCTCTGGGTAGTCCGGCTGCATCCCACAGTGCAATAACATGCTTTTTAGCTTAATCGGTGACTAAATTGCCCCTCGCAATGAAATTCAGTGGTTTCTCCATTTATATGTGGTCATGTGATGGACTGATGACCAGGGGTGTTCCCTGCCTACTGCCAAATTACAGCTAAGATAGACTCCAGACCACCCCCACACCCACTGCTCCATACCAATCATCCATTATTTATAGCCTACACAGGACAATCTGCATGGGTTCAAAAGAGCCAGATAAATGCCACAAGAAAAATCTTTTAGTAGTCCGACAATCTGCCAGCTACAGTTGAGCTTACTATGCATATAACAGACATTCCATTTTTGCCCTGAGGTACATGGGAAAAAAACAAAAGTTTACCAGCATTAGTGTTAAATGTAATTGATAAAATTCACATGCGAAATACAGACTGATTGTATTCCTTATGACAACTCTCATTCTCCCACCATTGTCTGGCATTAACTTAACAAGCACATTCTATAAAAATCAATAGCTGGACATCAGACATCATAGACTGCGTATTGCTTTGAATTATAAACATCCTTAAAAGCAATCTTGACATGAGACATTTAGTTAAGGGAAAGCAAATCTTTAAGTTGGTTGTCCGCTACAATTATTTCAGAAACTCTGATATAGGCTTATTTGCTAAAAGGCTCTAAAATGAAGGTGGAATTGTAAGTTCACCACAGCCTTGAAAATCCAGTAAGGTTGAACTCTAGTAAACTTGTGTTGTGACATTGCACAATCGTTGCTGATTAACAGGCGACGTTCTTGAACTTTAAGTAGGTGATCAAACTAAAGATAGTTTTCATCTGATGAAATTAAGTAAAGTAAGAGTGGATTCAGAAACATGCTCTGCAACATTTGCTCTTTATACTTAACAAAATCTGTGTTGGAATAATTTAAGGTTAATCAGGTTTGAAAGTAAGCTTCAGCTTCATTAACAGTTAACAGCAGCAATTGGCAACTAACTGGCATATTGAAGACCTAAAAATATTATGGTGTATTCTCTGGTTCATGTAAATCTTTTTCAGCAAAAATGTTACAATGCTCAGAACAAAAAACATGATCCAGTTTTTAAAAAATACAAGTATTGTATTTAGAAAAACATTGAGCATTTTAGAAATACAAGACCCAAGACTTCTAGAGACTACAAAGATTTTGTGTGAGGAGTTATCTGGGGCACACAGACCATTAAGTTATATAACCTATGCAAATGAATTATCATGCAATATATCTCACTTTTTATTGCTGAAAAATGATCAGCATTGTCTTTTGTCGTTTAGGTCTGACCCCAGTCTTAAAACAGAATATGCAAATGCTGCTGCTATCACCTTACCTGCTAAATCTATTACATTTACAACATTAATGTACAGAATAGGCAGCCAAAAATTATCTGCAAGATCCCTGGATTATTTTTCTCTTGGTATAAGCTTTAGGAGATGACTGACATGCTGCAGAGAGCCAGACCCGGCTCCCTTCTCTCTTTAGACAGCCTGCGAAGCAGATCAGAGAGAGAAATCTGGAGATGTGATTCACGAGTTAATTAAAAGGTGTAATCGGGTTATTAAAATCAGACGCTGAGTGACAGAGCGCACCATAGCGACAATCAAAGCCTTGATATTTGTGGATGTTTCATTCGCTAGCTCTCGGAACATCTCACATTTCCAAGCGTCAGGCAGAATTGACAGTTACAAGCCCAGAAATTGTGACCCACATTTGGCAGGTTGGGGGCTGTGAATGTGAAGGCTTTACTGCTCACAAGACCTCTACTCTCTCCCCCTCAGCATTGGAGATGGAAAGCCCCATCTGAATGTCATTGGAGTTGGAAGCGGAGCTGGTAAGAAAAAAACACACCGCGGGACACTATCACTGCTGACCTTTGCTAATGTCCACGGTGGCTCAGTAAATAGCCGACTGACCTCTGCAACAGACAGCTAAGGTGAGGAGGCGTTGGTGAATAAGCCCCTTTGTTAGTGCCGCTATTACGAGGCTGTCATTTATGGCCGCTGTTGCAAAAAAAAAAAAAAAAAAAACCTGCATTATCACCTCTGAGTCTTTATCAGGGTTGGTCACTATCTGTCCATTAGATCAAGCTTAATATTAACCTTTGTCTGAGAACTTCACCATTATATACTTTTCTTTTGCACATTGGATCATAATTGAGCAGTGTTATTATTTTTTTCATTTTTTTTTTTTTACAGAACTAGCTTCTACACACCCCCAGAGTGGTATTACCTTTTACTTGTGTCAAAGCCAATCCTTTCAATTTATCTGAGCTGTCATGTCTGTGTCATAATGGCTTCTCTAATGGACGGTAAAATGCATTAGAATGACTACAAACTCCCCTGCAATGTATTATTCTATCTCATCAAAAGGGTTCAGCACATGTTCACATCAGCTCCTTTGCTTAGATGTAATCCTCTGTACAATAGCTACATGGCAATTTGTCACTTTAAGAGCTACGACTAGATTTTCTGTCCGGTGCAAAATGACGCTGAAAGTGGTAATGCTTTACTCTTGTTTTCTATTTGCTTCATCTTTTTTTTTCTCCCTAAAAGCACAATTTTCCACAAAGTCAAAGTGTTTGTGGGGGTTTTTTTGTGTTTTTATTTCTTTTTTTTTTGCTCTAACTCACTGAAACACTGCGATGAAACCCAGCTGACATTTTCTTACACACAGTTTGGGCCACCATGGGCAAATTGGGGCGAAAATTTTGTTTTGCAAGATAGAGTTTTTGTTGTTTGAATAAAAAAAAAAAAACTGCCTCGTTGCCCCTCAGGTGAGATTGACCTAGAGATGCTCTCTGAGCTCCGTCAGAAGCACCCAGGGGTGACGGTGGATAATGAAGTGGTGGAGCCGAGTAGCCAGCAGCTGCATAACTACAAAGGTACAGTCTTTACTGCCACACGTTGCTCTCACATTGCACAACATGCATCTTTACTCTCCCAAAAAAAATATTTCAATATTTAATCCAACCACAACGGAAAAGGTATATTCTTCGTTGGATGTTTTTTTAATGCTGTAACAGTTTTAAAGCAGCTAATGGGCTTCCCTTTAATGAATAAGTAATATGGTGGCTTGTGTATTAGTCGACACTGGTCCCGATATATGAGAAAGAATTCACTCTTCTGAATGATTTGAGTAGAACACTGACTTATTGTCTACTTCACAACCAGTTTTGTATGCAAAGTCATCTGTTAGCACTGCTTACGCTTTCTAATGACAGTAGAAATCAAAACTGTGAACCTGGGCTTGTTCATGTTGGACTCTCACCGTTTCGTTCGTGGGATTGTCTCCGGGTTTGAATTTCCAGGCGTTTTGTCTAATGATGACGTCTTTGTCGGAACAGGTTTTTGTTAACAGTGTGTTGGAGGACTTGTCGACATCTCTTGTGGTTTCTACACTTGCCCGTGCTGTGAATTAACAGCTCACTGACAGATCACAAGTTTTGCTGGATCACTGAAAAAAAAAATCTATTTCGTTATAAATGATTCATTAGAATTATGACGCATGTACTCATAAATTCAGGTCATTTTGTGATTTAAGAATAAATATGAGATTGGAGAGTGTCTATTTCATTACTGATAGCGTCTTGCATTCATCCACGCCTAGACGGAGCAGAGTCAATCTTTTAAGTAAAAGAAACTCTTCAGCAAAAGAAAGTTTGGCCTTTGGGCAAAACTGCAAATCAGGCTCTTTTTTTAAGCACATTTCCAGTGAAGTGCTCTCAGAAAATCTACCAGACTTATGCTCGGTGAGGGGAAACTATGCAAATCCTTCATGCTGGTAGAAACAAAAGGGGTTAACATGTTTTACCATTTTGAAACATTGAAACATTTTAACTTAGAAATGAGGATTTTTTTTCTTTTTAGATTTTAGACAATGTGACAAGCATTGAGGAAGTTTGCTCCACTTACTGTTATTTTGATTCAAAACTAAATGTGTTCCCACAGCTACTCAATAACTTTATGAGGAAAATTGTATGGATTAAAAGACGTTGCTGCACTGAACTCGGATCTGTGGATTGTCAGTTTCTTTCTGAAATATGACTTTAACCTTATTTCTCCCTCATCTTAAGTTTTAGTGTCACAGAAAAAAGCAGACTTGGATTACATCAAATTTACCTGGAACAAGATGACGGCCTCTGAGTTTGAGGAGCAATGGAAGTTGAAACAGACGACAAAGAAGGCAGACTTCATTCACATGATACAGGTTGGTGCTGCAGATGCGTTCCTCCGTCTCAGACTGTATTTTTGACACATCTAGGTCACATTCATTAGGAGGCACTCTGCAACAATTAATCCCATTAGAGCATCTGTCTTGCTTGGCATTATAATTAGACGCTCTGTGAATGCAGTTACCAGCTCATTATGTCTGGTGAAATCGACAGATGTTGTACTATGTGAAGGATCCTGGCGCCACCATCAACTTCTTCCACAGTCTCCTTAATAAGAACGGGAAGCTTCTCATCATTCTGGTGTCTGGTAAGTGGACTAATATTCCTGTCGCCGATGCGTGTATTTTTGGATTAAAATCCACTTTAACAGGGATTGCACTGACCATTATACAAAGTCAGGAGATTAAAGAGTGAAATCTACCTTACATCATCTACCAGTCAAAATCTATTTTGAGGTGAACTTGCAAATGTTGTATGGTGATTATTGCCTGTGAACCTTGTCCGTATTTGTTAGCTTCATTAGAATAATCCAGTTTTTTTGTGGCAACTCTTCCAGAGGAGAGCGGTTGGGGGAAGCTGTGGCGGACCTACAGGAGCCAGCTCTGTAACACTGAAATAAGTCAGTGTGTGACCACTGGTGACATCAAAAGCCTCCTGGACTCGAGGGGAGTGAGCTATCAGAGCTATGAACTGCCCTCTCAGATGGACATCACCGAGTGTTTCACTGAAGGAGATGAGAAGGGAGAGCTGCTGCTTGATTTTCTCACCGAGGTGCTGGACTTCAGTAAAACGGCTCCACCAGAGTTGAAAGCGGGTGTGTTGGAGTTGCTCCGGCACCCAGATTGTAGTGTGGAGTCCAAGGGCAAAGTTATTTTTAACAACAACCTGGGAGTAATCGTCATTGATCAGCTGCCTTAAAAACAGTCTCTTATCACTGCTGCCAAATTATTAGTAGAGTTATAGGAGTAGATCAATTAAGATAAGGTAGATTAAATATTACATTTTCAAAAAAGGAGAGTAACTGTAGCTTAACTTCCTTACAGTTTTTACTCTGTTCGTATGAACCTGATGTCCGTTGATTATTACTGATTATTTTCTATTAATTTATTGTTTGATATTGTGAATATTTTTGCAACATGAACAGGTCAACTGGATGCTTTATTCAATTGTTATTATCAACTTGGGGTCTTGATAATAACCAGAGTTTGGTTTCAGATTTGACCATATTATGTGACCACTTAAGCTTCAGATCTAATAAATATTGACAATTGGAGAATACACTTTCCATGAGAATTGAGCTCTTTTTCTTTTGGGCGAGGAATATTTTTATTAGATATTGTAGATATTAGATATATACTAAGTACATAGATTTTGTGGTAACGATAATGGATGGATGGAAGTTTCAAGCTGCTTTGGAGATCTATTTTTATAATGTATTTATTTATTTGACTGAGTAATCTCAGCATTCTCACAGTTTTGGGAGTCTAATGTGACAAAATGCAACACTGTAACCTAAAGAAAATAGATAAATACTTTGTATTGAATAATCTGGCCCTGTATTTTTTAGATGAATTCCAGGTAGTGGACAACTTTGCAAGTTTGTCTGCAGCCAGATTTGTGAGTTGTTGGCTCCATCTTGAGGGCAACATGAGTTAGTGAGGTGAACATAACAAGTCTGTGTTTAGTTACAATAAAAACACAAATGATTTTGCTTTTTCCTCACAATGATAATCTCCAAAAGTACTCAAAGATCAAATTATTTCAAATAAGCTATTTATTTTATTGTAATGATGTTTTCTGTTTGTTGTTTATTTGCATCTTAATCTTGGTTTGGCCAAAAAAACAATTATATAAAAACATCTAACAAAAATATAGCAAAAATGAACAATGATTGCTGAAAAAGTGCTCCAGCTGACCTGCAGGAACTGGATCTCCCTTCACTAGATAATAAACACTGGTGTTATGTAACTTTGTGTAACACCAGTGTTGCCACAACTGTGACAGATTCAAGCATCTGGCTGTGTGGAAACAAGTCCAAAAGACTACTGGAGCACCAAATTATGGGGTTTGTGGCTACATGTTACATTCATTTACAGAATAAACTGCCCAGATAAAATAACTGGAAATCAAATAACTCCCCTTAAAGATGCAGAGCAAGTCAACTTTCAGGGAATATCTTCTTTAAGAAAGGGTAAGTACTTTGCTTATTAATCCATCTGAGGCATACTTCACATTATAGACATTTTGATAAATTGATATTAAAGAAAAAGATACATCAGTACGTCATCACGAATCTATTGTAATTCTTCATTTATTTGAATAGTTATTTCAGTGTTTTTGAATATAGGAACTGAATCTAAATGGAATTACTTCCTAGATGCTCCATATAAGTTACTTTTTATCAGTGTTTGTTTTTATTTCTTACTTTTCATGTATTTCAAACATTTCTAGATTTAATATAGGCTATACATTTTAAGAAGTTTAATGAGTAAATTAGGCCTGTTATGTGTTGAGGTTTATAACTTTGGACCTGCTTCTCCAGAATGTATCCTAAAAAGTATTTTCTAAAGAGTTGTTGCATTAATACTGCCTGACACTTGTCGATCCTTTGTTTTGCTGTATTTTTATCACGTTTCACCCATATAAATGAAGATGGAAATGAAGTTATCGCTGTATGGTCAGACATGCGTGGAAGGAAAGACAAGGGGCAGAAGAAGCGGATGATTTACGGTTCTTCAGACAGGGATTGAACTTGTTGGAGGCGAGCACAAACCAAATCTAACAAGCCAGCAATTCAGCAATAGCCGAACACCGTGTGACGTGTAAAAAAAACGGACCTGGCAACTTATGCAGATGGCCTCTGGAACGAGTCCGGCTGTGGGAGGAGACCACGAAGGGGCGAGCAACTTAGGGCTCAAATACGTTGGACAGCCCCAGATTCTGTCTTTTTCCAGCCGAAACAAGCAGCGAAAGTAACTTCTAACACGTAAGTGACACTTAATTACATACTTGTGGTCAACTCGTGATTTGTCACGGTCGGGAATGATTTGTATTTTCTGTCATTTCTGATAACGAACTATTGCATTGCAGGAATTAAACATGGCCACAGATCATTCCTGTTATGAGGGCACCTATGCCAACTGTTTCCAGTTCTACCTGGAAAAATCAGGAGAGCACGCTGTAATTAGCCAGTGTGTTAAAAACACCCTGCCTGGAGAGTTTCAGAGGTACAAGTTTTGTTTTGTTTTTCCCTCCTGCAACTTCCCGACTGACCGGTACTAGGAATGATTGATAATTTTTGGCCAAGGTATTCTGTCATGGAAATTTACTCTACCTCTCCACCTGGTCCCAGCAGGTTATGTTGTTGGTTACCTCTAGGTTTCCACCCCCAAACCACTCCCTTTGTAAATACTGCCCCCTTCACCATCAATCACTTCCAAAACAATGCCATCATGCCAGGGGTTGCCAGGTGCTGCCAGGGGTTGCCAGGTGCGTTTGGCACTGAAACTGCAAAGTCAATGCAGCCCATTCAAGAGTTACTAGCCTTACTATCTATATCCACAGGTGACATGTGTTGCATTTAGTCATGATTAATTCACAGTTGTGAATTCTCTCACCCCTCAAGTTAATATATTCCACAGGTTGATAATCGACGCAGATTTGATGCACATATTAAGACAAAGAATGACACAAAAATAGAGAGGAGGATAGAAAAGGCCATACTCATTTACACGATCTGCAATTGTCTTTGTTGGCAGTCGATGTGTTGGATTTCCCCTTAACAGTTTGTTTGCATTTCTTGGTAACCCACCATTGTAATAGTCATAGATCATGCCATCGTAGAGAACGGCGCTTTATTTGAGGCCGCACATACTCCAGTTAAGTTAGCGAAGGTTTAACAAATCAACCAGCTTTGTAGCACTGAGTAACTCCACTTTTGGATGCCTAGATTTGTCATATGTGGTTTAAACGGATAACCCTGGGTTACATCTGAGTAAGTTAACGCTGCTTCGTAACCCCTAACCCCGCTCCCTGCTGCCCTGTGCCCCACACTGACTGACTTTTCTATATGATTTTTACCTCTGTTGCAGAATTGGAGCGGGTAAAAGCAGCCTGGATGTTCTCGGGGTTGGAAGTGGTGGAGGTATGCAATGCAATACAATTTTTATAACATGTAAACAAAAGACTGTTAAACTATCATTCCTAATCATCATGAGGGTGAAGAGAACTGATAATAAACAACAAGTAGCACAGATTAGATTATTGAAGTTTTTCCTCACATTTGCATCCTTACTAGGCCCCTCCGTAAATCAATATTGATCATAGTTCAATGGTTACTGACAAGGACACTTTCAAAGTCTGTTCCTGATAACGGTGTTCAGAGTTTCCATTTTGGGCATTTTATTTTGGCATAATCAAATGTATTCAAATATCTTGAAAAAATGGCGTTAAACCATGATTTTATGGCAACGTTTTTAACTCTATGGTCCACTCCAGGTGAAATGGATGTTCAGATGCTCTCCTTGCTGCAGTCGACTTTCCCCGCTGTGCCCATTACTGCTGACATTGTGGAGGGCAGCTCTAATCTTATAGACAAGTTCAAAGGTACCGATTATCCTTTTTTTTTAACCATATATATATATATCCTGAAGTTTCCATTGAGATGTAAATGTTTGTTGAAGCTCCCACGTTACTGATACTGAGAAGGGTTGACCTAGCTAGATGACTAACAGATTTGCAAAAGTTTAACATTCAAATTCATGGTTTGCAAAGGCCAGGCAGGGTATGCAAAAGAAAAAAGTGACTATTTTCTGATGATGTCCCCGAGGTTGTACAATAATTAAGGGAAACGAAAAAGTAAAGGTAGTTGATGTGTGGAAAGAGACATTACTCGCAGTAAGATTAAATGAAAACTTTGACTGAATGCACGTTATCTTCAGGGCGACTGCAAATTTGCAGGAGGGAAGCTCTGTCACTCCTCTTATCCAAATAGGTATTTTTTAATAAGTCAGATTCTCTTTTCTGTACAGCTTTGGTTGCAAAGACTGCCGACCTTCAGAAGATCCCAGTTTCTTGGCATATCATGGCCAGTGAGGAATATGTAAAGCAAGTGAAAGCAAAGGGAGACATGAAGATGTTTGACTTCATACACATGATTCAGGTACTCTTGTTGCCAGATAGGTTTTCTTGTTTGCTTTGGCACATCAAACTGTCACTTTTGTAAATGTTTCCCACCTGCCCATGGGAAATACTGCTTTTTAGCTCAGGTATAGGGAGTATAATTACATGTTGCGACAGTTAACACAATTGTTTCTCTTCTGTCCTCTAGATTTGAAATAATCTTTTAAATTCTCTTTGCTGCCTCTCCTCAACAGATGATTTACTATGTGGACAATCTTTCTGAAACTATCAAGTTTTACCACAGCCTTTTGAAGAAGAATGGCACACTTATGATCATCGTTGAATCAGGTTTGTTCAAGCACAATTCTTAAGCTTTATAAAGCTATAAAGCTACCCCTGACTGAAGCAAAATTTTATTCAAGTGCTCATCTACATTGCCATTGTTTGGATTAAGTCTATAGATATCCTGGTATGCTAATTAAGTATATCAGTTACATGCGACTTGTTGAAAAGGTTGTGATTTTCTGTGTCGTTACCTACAGCCAATAGTGGCTGGGACATCCTGTGGAAGACTTTCAGAAAGGATCTGTGTGTCGACGGCATAAAAGAGTACCGTTCATCAGGGGAGGTTATTGCTTGCCTGAAGAGCCAGGGTCTCAAGTACGAGGAGCATTCAGTTCCCAACAGCTATGACATCACCGAGTGCTTCGACCCAAGCAGTGTAAACGGAGAACGTCTGCTGAGTTTCATGACGGGGAAAGACCACTTCTACGAATCCTTCACCCCAGAGACCAGAGCAGGCATGTTGGAGCTCCTCAGAAGTAAATGCAGCGCTGAGAAAGAGGGAAAGGTGTTCTTCAACAGTAATTTGAGCTGCATTCTTGTTCACGCTTGAGTAAGTTTAGCTTATACTGTACTCTTTATACAACATATTTCCTGTAACCAACAGATGAATACTGTTTTAATAAATCATTTTTGGTGACTTTCAAGATGACGTTCACAGATTAAAAACCATGTCTGGATAACCAACTGGTTGGTCTTTTGGAAAACTTTATTCAAATATGACCTTGTATGATTCCCCCCCCCCACAGTCAAGATTATTATAAAGTGAATGAGCGTAATAGCACCTGAATCCATAGGAGGCATTTGATGTGATGAGCCCACATTCATTTACCAGCCAAAACTGCTGAGAGTCTTTCATTGTTGTAAGTTTATAGCCTGCAAAGTAATTATGTTGTTTCCATATTGTTGCTCCCACTGCATCATTTTTGGCCACCGCAGGCAAGAGAGTTGAGGGCTCCAGCAGCCCATTGTGCACTGTCCAATAAGACTTATGTAGCGGTGTATTGAGCTGCCAGAGAACAGCAGGCTTCCAATGAGAGTAAGAGGAAGATCAGGACAAAAATGGGGCGCCAGAAAATTAAACTTGCATCTAACATCTGTCAATTCCATATGGTAATAGCAATGGTATAGCCTTTCTTGTCGCTTTAAAACACAGTGTTTTATCCCTAAAGAGTTTGTCGGAAAAATACTTCAGTCAAACATGTATTCCATCTGCAGCTTCTCTATTATGTACTTTAGGTTGTCATAATTTGTAGTTCATATCCTGCATTCTAAAGTGTCTTCAAAACGGTTGCAGTGAGAAATCATCCAGTGGTGGAGCCACCCAAAATTTGGCAGCAATGACCATCTGGCTCTGCCTGATTCTCCAATTGATTTTGAATTCTTATTAAACGGTGTTGTTTTCTTTGTTCACATTAGACCAGAACAAATGAAAATAACAAAACAGCTGTATGAGCTGAGGGGAAAATATATAGAGAGATATTTTGACAGTTAAAATCAGTTGTCTTCTTTATTTACCTAATCCCTATTTAATTTACAGCTCCCTGTTTACTTCACATTTCCTCGTCTGACCAAGAGCTCTTTTTAGGGGTCCAGATTCATAGCTAATTTAGCTTAGGGTTTTTTAAAAGACAAATGTGTCGGCTAAGCAGAATAAGCCCAACTGAACATTGCTTTGAGAAACATATTTCAAGACTACTGAATAAATTATTAATAAAGGATAATAGAAAGTGTGTTGTAACACTGTGCATTCTGTAGAGCTACACAGCACAAATATCCTCTGTAGAATCCTTGTATCCCACAGCTGTTAGGCTGCTTCTGAAATCACGTCTTTGTTCATTTCTGCTTCACATAACAGGAAGATTAGCAGTTTAAAACCATGAATAAATGATAAATAATGGCCTTGGCATTGATGACCAAGTCATCAATTGTCTGTTGTTAACACAGGAAATCCTTCTTTTACCATCTGATACCTCAGAATACCCCATTTCTCAGCCGATTGCCGCTGGGATAGGCTCCAGCACCTTCACGTCCCTGAAATGTATAAGGGTAGGTATGGAAAATGAATGGATGGATTGATGGGTGCCTCAGAGTTTCTGCTCTTACTGTGTGACAAGGATGTTTTAGAATGGTGAAAAGCTGCACCGGTAGTGTATTATGATACCTTACCCTTTCTGGGTGATATTATTGTGCCCCATCTGTCGCGTGGTGGTGACAGATGCAAATGGTGCCCCATGCTTCACTCATCTCCTCTATTTATATCATTCTCATTGCTCCAAAATCAAGTGGTACAGCTTTGCTCCTGTAGTAAGACAAGACAACTATTTGCTGCTCATTTAGCCTGAACCATCATACCCCAAAGAAAGTCTATTGAGATATCAACAGCACATCCTGGTTTCCACTGGATACAACCTGGTAGGCAGGGACTCTCCATCTGTCGCTTTATACAAAATATGCATCATCCTGCGCCAGGCACAGTGTACTTGACCAGTCTGTGTGAAATACATGCTGTATTCATCCATCTGCTTTACACTAATACAAGATATGTGTGTTTTACTTCAAAGATCCTAAACTCTTCAAGACAAAGTGTTTCAACTGTCTTTTTTTAACTTGTTTACATTCCAGTTGAGCAGTTGTTCCCACATACCCAAGTGGTTGACCAGTCGCTGATACACCCAAAGGCTGCTGAAGTATCTATGTCATTTTAATAAACTCTGGAAGTCGGTACAGACATGATATTAGGCCTTTGTGAGTGGATCAAGTGAGAAGTATGCCTGTTGTTCTGAATTGAACCTAATGAAATACAAATACAAGTTCATTGACTGCGATCCCCTTTCACTTTAAAGCCTCTCCATCTAAAGCTACACATCTCACAAACTTTTCTGGAGCCACTAACTCCATATCTCCTCTGACGGCCTTCTTCTAATTGTTCAGGAGCTTTTGTCAGTTCGGTGATGACCCAGAACTGGTTGGGGTGTATGTCACCTAGCAACAACAGATCTTATGAAATCATAGGCAATGCTAGCATTGGTGCAAGAATACCTCCAATCTTTATTGTTGATTGGTTGGCAATCTCTTAGCGAAGTGCAATCCTATGCATACAGCAATAAAGTAAAACAATAATATCTAATTTATATTCCCACATGTCTCATGAGAATCAAGGGAAGAGATGATTTAAACTCTACTCTTCTCATGCGTTACTAGGGAAACTTCTCCCTGCAATTAATGCACTCTAGAATTCAGTTCATCTCAGGACCACATGTTATGGGTGTGTCTGAGTCTGGGGGGTGAGAGCAGTTGTCCGCCATTGGGCCGGTCAGTGGTTGGTAGCTACACTTCAAGGTGTCTTTTGGCAGCACATTAAAACCCCAGTTTCCTGCAATGGTCATCCGGTGTAAAGACAAAGCCAATCCTACTGTGCGAGCCAAGACTGACCCACTGTGGCTACCTCTGACAGGAAAAGCCGAAAGAGCAACAACAGAATCATATCAAGTTATACAATATACGCAAGGCACCTGATTTAAATTTTGGCCTGGACCTGTCTAGATCGGGATTACTTCTTTCCTGTATGCTTAGTTTTCTCTCTGGGTCCTCTGTGGTCATCCCCAACATCAAATAAGAAGCATTGTTGTTGTTTTTTGTTCTTAAGGTGACATGTAGAAATATTTCTGAGGTTGACTTAGTTAGTCAAAGTGCTGAAACCAGACATTTTGCTGGTTTGGACACTAACTGTAAAGGGTATTGGAATATGAAGGAGTAAATGTGTTTTCTGTGCTTTAAATGTAACCGCTGCAATCTTAACTTTCGACATATTCTCACATCCATTGCTGCCTCGTAATCTTGTAAACCTTCCTCGGGGGGATGATGCATGTGAGGATGTAAATTTTCAAATCAGTCCAGACTTTTTGTAGAGATTACCCAGAAAGCTCCCAAGTGCACTGCAAAGTGCAAATAATGTCTGAATGAGCCCATGGGAGGCTAGATCTGTCAACTGTCCATGCACCTACCAGTGGTGTTTTGTTGCTTTTTACTAAAAATGTATCCCCTTGTATTAATTCCTCCCGCTTATTTAATTACTAATTCTTTCACTTATGGGCTGACATCAAAAGTATAGGCAATCATTATATAAACTAGGTATAATATGTTATTTACAAATAGAAACTAAATATGCCGGATGCATATTTAGTTTTCAGTCTTTAGCAAATGCTTGAAATTGACTTCATTCTCTTTAATGTACCAGTTAAGTGATGTAAAGTTATCATGTGCATGGATTAGTTATAATTTCTTATAGACTTGTTAGGTGGGCAGCATTATTCAAAGCTTCTATCTTCATCACAATTGTGTGACCACAGCTCCCTAAAGTCAATCTTACCCTTGTTGGGTTTTAATCAGTTGGAAAATGTTTTTACACGGTGAAATGAAATTGATATTGCTTTAAGGTATTTTGTGTAGTGGAAAACAATCAGGTGTGTTTTTATGTGGGTGCTCTTTGGCTGTGTGACGGGGGTGGCGTTTAGAAAAGCCCCTTTGCTACAATTAACACATGAATCAGTGTTCGGTTTGCCTGAGATTAATGGACCCATACATTGTATCTGCTTTAAAAATGTTGTGCCAGTAAATCTTTGTAATTTTGTTTATGGGTGAGGGTTTGCACATTGCTTCAAATGCTCGATTTTGGCACTATTATAAATGTGAAAGAATTTGAACTTTAAGTAGCTTTTATAAACTCCTACAGCTTTTTAATCCAAACTACCTTATGTAAAAGTAGCTTGTGATAATTCCAAAAAAGCTTTAGAATTGAGGATTTCTCAAGCATACAATTTAACTTTGCCAGGGAGAAAAAAAGTATTCTCCACCTGCATGTGGAGGTTTGATGTTCATGACTATGTACTTTCAGGGGATTGTGCTATCAAACTGTGCAGGGGTTTGCATTGTTCCATCACATTTCTTTCAACATTTCAAACAGTTATTTTAGTCTCAAAAGACTCAATAGCACTACCTCAGTAAAATGGAATACAAATATTTCAAAATGTCATAGACCAATATTTTATTACTCAATAGAAACAGGTTTTACTATGTCTGTAATAAAAGGGCATTAGTTCATTTTGAAATAGATTTCTTACATTGATGAAGAATCTTTCGAAAAGATGAAAGATTGATCTAATTTAGTTGTTCACCAAAACACCAGTAGATAGCGCCACATATCTAAGAAGTCACCTAGTCCAGCCTCCGTTCTGTTCTACTTACTCCAGTAGGTGGCATAGTGACCTAACACTTCTGCGTGACAGCTGAGAACAAGTACTCCAACTTTTAAACATACCATCAGTCTTAAACGTAGCAAATAATTTGAGGCCTTACGCCTTTATTTTCACCCGTCGGGCCGATATGATACAGACACATTTCTAACTCTGAGCTGTCTGCTGTGACCACACATGCACAAAAGCCTGTCAGACCGCTGAGGTCCTGTCTCAGCCATCCAGCAAATGCATTCTGGCTGCCCATTTAGCTCATTAGCTTTAATAGATCAGTAATTGAAATTCATCAGAAATTCTTGTCAGTGCACTCCCCCTTGATGTCAGTGGGCTTTCAGCACCTGCTCCGGCTCCATTACCCGGGGTCCTCGCTGGGCTCTCTCATACAACACAGTGACAGAGCATTAGTCACTGAGATAATCAACCTCAGTACACTGTTTGCCGCTAATGCGCCTCAAGTACGATTCACATCACGTGCCAATCGGCGTCTTATCACAGAAGAAGTTCTCGGCAAAATGAATGCGATGAATCCTTCACAGATCGCTTTGTTTTTCAGGTGATTGATTACACTTAAGGGCGGCACGGTGGTGTGGTGGTTAGCACTGTTGCCTCCCAGCAAGAGGGTTCTGGGTTCGAATCCCGGGGGAACCAGGACCTTTCTGGGTGGAGTTTGCATGTTCTCCCTGTGTCTGCGTGGGTTCTCTCCGGGTTCTCTGGCTTCCTCCCACAGTCCAAAAACCTGCATGTTAGGTTGATTGGAGATTGGGGAAATTGCCCTTAGGAGTGAATGTGAGTGTGAGTGGTTGTTTGTCCTTGTATGTCCTGTGTGTGGCCCTGCGATGGACTGGCGGACTGTCCAGGGTGTACCCTGCCTCTCGCCCGTTGACCACTGGGATAGGCTCCAGTTCCCCCCGCGACCCCATGAGGGAATAAGCGGTATTGATAATGGATGGATGGATGGATGATTACACTTAAAAGTGCTGAACGGCTGGACATTGTTACATAGCTAGCTGGATATTGTATCCATTTAATTGAATGCCTATTAGCCACCAGCGTCATGACAAGCTACATCTCCCATCAAAGTTTCGTGACTGAATTTCCAGCATATGAACCTCATAGTCTTCAGAGCAGTTGATCTGAAATATTGAATCTATAAATACTCAGTTGGAACTGGAAACTGGTCCTGTGTTGCAGCTGAGGATGAATTCTGACGTGGTTGTGAAAGGTTCCAAATGACAGAAGACTTTCAGGAAAAAAGCTTTTTTTAAGCATCTGGTTGAACCTCTAACCTCTGACTCTTTGATCCTCTCGAGGAATGAGGACATGTGTTCAGTTTGAAGAAATGCTTCCATCTTCTTTCAGTAATCTTTTTCTTCTGATATGAGGCGTGCACTCATATTTATGAGGGATTTCATCTTCAGGTTTGTTGTTAGTGTATGCATTTCTTTAAAATGCAGATAAAACACAATAAATAAAAACAAAGACACATAATTGGGTTACTTTTTTCCCTCTCAGTGCTTCGATTAAATGCACTGAAGATGCTTCACTGCATTTCAAGGTGCCTGGATTTTTTGAGAAAAAAGTAAAATAGTAATTGAAGATTGGTAGTAAAAGCACCCAAAAGCACCAAAAGCCTTCTTCAATTACTGTATTAGGGCTCAAATCAGCTGTTTGACATAATTTTCATGACTGCCTACACAGTGGCATGTTTTTAATTTCACAGACTACACGCACACACCGTTTGACCAAACTGACTATGCAGGAGTCTTATCTTTTATGTGTTACTCTCCTCTGGTTATAGTTCCGTATGGTAAGCGGGTATTGGGCCAGGGACATCCTCTATCAGTTTGTAGCACTCTTTGAGACCAAAGCAGGACATAAACCAGCCCTAAAATATATCAGACACACTTTAATGGGCAGAGGCTGCGGCCAGGCCTTGAAATATTGCTCTGATACCGAGTCCTGTAAATGGTTGGCCTCTGTGGTATATTTCATTCTGGAGAATTAGTCGTGTTTAGCAGCTGCTGTTATATAGCAGCTGTCCTCCAAAGGTCTGACAACAGCAGAATATGGCTATTTGACTGCTCATAGTCAGGACTTTTTGAATGTGTTTATTTATTTTTAAATCCTGCCTCTTGTCAATTAATATTCAACCCACCTATCGGCGAGAAATTCCATCGGCAGGATTCTTTTTTCTCTCACTGGTTTGATTCAGCTGCACAGAAGTGATTGTATGAACTTCCAGGCTTAAATCAATCCACTGTGATTAACCACAGATCAGAAAGGGTGGAATGGAGTGACTCTGCGCTAATCAAGTTTACCTTTGTCTGTGTCATTAATCTTCTGATTCAAGGCCTTATAGTGTGATCTTCCCCACTGCTCCTGTGGGTGTGGATATGGAGAACGGCCGTAGATAAGCACTGGCACAATATTCATCCTGCACGAGAGATAAACCAGGTTAAAAAATGCCACTAATCGTCTCTCTCTCTCCGTTCATACTTTGATCAATTTCAGATAACAACATGTTTAGTCCATTTGTTAATTATATACTTCATTTTAGACTATTTGTTTTACCAACGCAAATGCAAAACTCCTGCAGAGAGGGGAAAGTTTGAGTGGAAATAGGTTACTTAAGAAATTATTTGTTTGTGCCTGACAAATGGTGATAATGCAGAAAAGAACTTGATGTTGACTCTAAGCCATGCTCTCGTAAGCCAATATTTGCATGACTGATAAAAAGAAGTCACTGTCACTTCACTTTGTCATGTGGGAGCATTCCTGAGGGCGCAGTCCTCCATAATTACACTTGGTGACGTTTAGCCCCTCGAAACACTCCACTCACGGTTGAGTGTTTTGGGGCTGTTCTTATCATTTCATGCTCTGGCATGAGATAGCGAGAAAAAAAAAATCAACTGGTTAAATGTGTTTGCTTAACAGGTTTTTACTGAGATATTAGGTTAGTGAGACATTTTTATTATATTACTGTATATTATCAGTGCGTTTATGAATGTTTTTGGCCACAAATGATTTTTTTTTTTGTGTGTGTGAAAACAACTAAACATTAAGAGCCATAATTCTGTGCTCAATCTGAGTGACTCTAATGCTTTGACAGAGGCCATTGAATAGCCTTATCATTTGAACCTTCCAGATGGTATCAGCTGTGTCTTATTACTCTTATTACTGGGGATGATGCCTGCTTCTCCTGCAGCCGTAATAGTAAGGAGATACAAGACATGCACTGAAAACTGATCTTGAAACAGGGCAATCGAGCCAGAAGTTAATGCCAGCTAGGGATATTTGTACTTAATCCCTGTCATGAAATTGAAAATGAGACCTTACATTACCCTGCAGATCTGCCTTGGCTTTATTGTTCTCCAGTGCATTAATCAACTTGTATCTCCTCTTTTGCCGTTGCGAAATCCTGTCTCTGCCTCACATCTATTCAGTGGACCTTAAATATCCTCTGTCTCACGGGTGTGCGCTTGATTGTGCAGAGAAAATGAAGTTGGAAACTTCAGAGCTCTATTCAAAGTGTGACTCCCTGGAGCGACCCCCCCTCCCACCCTTAATAACTTATGATCAGATCCTTGGGTCTTTGCCTTTTAATTTAGCCTCACCGATGCTTCTGTCGGAACCTAATTCTGCTAAATTGTCAGACAGTGCTATTTTCCATCCACATAAAAGTTGTTTACAGTCCTGGTGGGAATCCAAACACAATAAAGATTGCTGTTGAACTTGATAAATCTTAGGAAAACTGAATGAGGCTATTTTTTGTCTTATTTAGGAGCTGGGAGACACGATGAAGATAACTCACTTCAAACAAAGATGGTGGTGTTTTCCAGCAACACCATTCATATTTCTTCATAAGAAATCCCGGACCACAAAGGTTGTGTCTAACGAAAGCTTCCTGCTTAAAAAAACACACACACAAAAACTTGCGAGCAACAAACTGAATTTATATCTTGTACATAAAACCTTTTAAGAAGTATGAAGAAAATCAGAAGAGATTAACAGATGTCACTTCACACACTTTGATCGCAGCTGCTCACAGATTAGTGTATGGCATTTTTCCTCTCAGTTCTCACAAGACTCGATTCTACTTGCAAATCAATGCAGGTATCGATGGGCGTCAGATAAAAACCATTATGGTGACCAGGTCTAATTCCTCGGCTGAATTGATTTCATTTGAGATGATGCATGTACATGCATTAGCGCACACCGGCTCTGTGAGTGTGCTTTACCTTGACTTCATGCGAGAGAGACGTTATTCATCACCAGGAGAATGGCCCTTCTTCACACCCCAATAAAAAACAGAGTAATGAAGCTTCTCTGGCTGCTGTCAAGCCAACACTGCTTTATAAAGGATGGCACAATTATATTTTACCAGCTCACCAAAAATGCTGACAAGACCCGGCTCAATAAAACGCAATTCTGTACCTACGGGAGCATGCTGGTTTCTCTGCGGTGGAGTCATACCTCATGAGCTGCAGCCTTGAAGTGCTCCTCAAATAACACACTTTTTTATAATCAAGCTTAAAAAGGTGGGTGTGGTGATAGAAAGCATTCAGTATAATATGTAGCCTAGGTTTTACATTTTAGTGAGTTTCACTCAGAGGGGGGAGATAGCTTCGCAGGTCTTCGGGGCAAATTTCGAAACTCATATTTTCTCCTTTGAAAATGCATAAACAGGCATGACATTTGCCTCGGAGCAAACATGCGATAATGCTGCCCCACCGACGTCAGTCATCTTAGAAAATGTTTGTCTAAAGTATGATGGATGATGTGTTGCTGACATGAAAAGACGGTCGCCTCCTAAACCTGAAATCCTGCATTCTCGGAGACAGACGGCGTGATGCTCCAGACAGCCGACCGCTGACACCCCACCGCTTGATGCTCACCAGTGGCAGCAGGATGGTTCTGCTTCTTAGCGGACTGCTTTTTTTTTCTTTGAGAGAGGCACATCTGGTCTTGGTTAATCTCTCCTTAGTTTTCTATGCTGTAATGCATGCAAAGCTCTGCTCCATGTAATTCCTCAATTGCTCTTTTTTTTTTTTTCCTTTTCCTTGACAAGTGTAAAAAAGACCAGCAGTACGCACTATACTGAGTATTTTCTTGACCTACTATTACATAAGCGTGCTAGCGGTTTCTCCACGTAAAGACTGTTTATTTTTACTGCCCATAAACGGGACAAGCAGAGCTCAGTGAGAAGAAGTCCCTGTTTGCATGTCAGTTAGTGTTTTAAAAATCTGGACAAATAAAATCAATTTCCCCTCGTGAGAGTGAGTTAGAGAGTAACAGCAGCTCAGAATTGGCTGTCATCACACAGCTATTTATTAGCTTGTCAGTCAGCATGATTTTAATTTTGCCATACAGTAGAGAACAACAACATGAAATCTGGACACCTGAGACTGAACATCATGCAGTGCTAATGATAATGAAATGTGCAGCGCTGCATGCCGGGAGCGTAAAGAATATGATATTTACTTGCAGTGCAGCACTTGTTTATTTATTAACAGAGGAATTGTCTGCTTCACTTGCTATCACTGAGGCTTGACAGCTGCAGAGTCCAGGTGATGCATGAGCCAATATGTGGACTGGAGAGGGTTCAACGTCGCACATCAATATGAAAATCAGTTTCTGGCAGAAATAGCCCAGGGCAGTACATCCAGCACCAAAAAGTGACTAATCTTAGGGTCATAAACCCTGCACAAGATGCCTAGGGTCTTTTTTAGAGAGACAGAATTCAGAAAAAAAACATAATTTTCCATCCCACAAGCCAAGGACCTTGCTTCTTGCATTAGCAGATTTCCTTTAATAGTGTGTGAAATAGCAGGGTTGCCAGAACTAAGCAAGAGCAAATAAAAGAGCGGAGAGGGGGATAGTGAAAGGTGACCTTAGTCTCTGGAGCTCCAGATTAAAAACTTCAAATGTTCAGCCAGTGGCTCTCCTAAAGACGTAAAAGACCACAGGCACAATGTTACAGTTGATGGAGGTGCCTGCCAAATATCGTCTTCTTACAGAGAAAGGATTATGAATTTCATGAGGCAATGCTGGTCCCATTGGTGGGAATATTAGTTTGCATATTGTTCTCCAAATCTGAATATATTTCGGTTTGTTTTCTATTCCCGACAATCAGAAGTTCCTTCATTTCTGTCAGGTTCAGGAATTTTACCACTCTGCATAGACGGTTTTCAAATTGCTGCATTAAACTGTTTTTTGCTTTGTCCCATACTTACATAAGGAAACAATGAAATTAAGTAATTGGTGTGACAAGTACAATGTAATGGCTAAATTTTAATGGAGTTACCATACAGGGATTATTATGGATTACACAGAACAGTTGTGGCGTACAGAAATGTAACTCCCCTAACAATGAAAAGATTTGATTGCCTGTTATTTTACATAAAGGCTTTATTTCTCTTTCTTCAAATCAGTTCCTTGGTTAAATGTAGAGTGCTCAGAGAAAGGCTTTTCAAGTCCAGATTGCAGGATCCTTGGCACCCAGTGCTGCAATTGTTTTCAGCAAACTGCCACTCTTTAAATGAATGACATTATACTTTATAGGTGATCAGGCAGAACTTCTCCCTCCAGTAGCTTGATAATAACTTGGCTCACTTAATTACCCAGTTTCCCAGAAAGAAAAAAAGGAGCAAAATGATTTTACTCATGAGGAGAGAGAAACAAAGGCTCTCCAAATCCTTGAATGGATTTCTATCTCAAGGCTCATGGAGGAGACATTTTGAACTGTAGCATTGGCGGATGCTTTAATTACTGCTCAGTGACTTTACCCAGAGTCCTTGACCCAGTTTAGATTCCTTATCAAAAACAGCCATGCTCTGAGAAAAGATTACTTTTTAAACTTTGTGGGGAGGGGAGGGCAGAAGGGAAAACAAGCTAATGCTATTGCACAAATACATGGGGGGGGGACACAGCCCTGAGCAATTTGGAAAGCAATAGCCCATTCCAAAATGTGGCATCGGGATGGCATCCACACAGCTCTTAAATTCCTTTTCTCAAACCAGATGGCTATGGAATTACACATTTTTTAATCTAAAGCATGAATGTCTCGAGGCTTGGGGAAATCTTCTTGGGATAGCCACTTTGGATTTATTTGCAGAGGAGACAGTGTCTTGCCCAGGGGCCAATATTTAATGGTTAACAAGAAGTTTGACACTGAATGTCCTGAGTCCACTTGGTTAGGCTCTGAGATAAGTCAAACTTTTACAGCATGTTGCAAATGTAGGCAATTTGAGAAAAAAGCAAGGCTGTTTTATTTTGTTTATATACACATGTAGCCATTAACCAATTCTTGGGGTGGAGTCAAAAGTTCAATTACTTTATTTCTCAGATTAGGTGGAATTTGGTATTGCCAGACCGAACAAGGCTTGTGATGCCAGCTAATTTTCTCTGCAATGAGCTTTGTATTTTTTTGGCAATGCAATCGTTCAGCTCTCTGAATGTGATTTTTTTTTTAAGTTGTACAAAGCCGTCATTTATTGTTTAAAAAAAAGTTTATAATATTTTGGACATTCGAACCCATTTTTAAAACATATACTTAGATAAAATTATATCCATGTGGGCCTCCAGGCAGTTGCATAGCTGAAGGCTTTCTCTGGAAGATCTTATAACATCAATACCCAGGAACATAAGACCAGCAAGTATTCAACGGTGTTCTTGCTCTGATTCCAACATGAAAATGCACTCAGAGATTAGTTAGGCAAAGTATTTGTTGGGCTGAAAAGAAACGGTACCATGAAGCTCCCCTGCTGGCAGACGAGTTAATCTATGGCAGGTCTCCTCGCTGGTCCACCTGCGATCTGTCTCAGTCATTCCACTGACAGTCCCTGCGGGCTGCTGAGAGGATATGCTCCATCGCACCACTGTGACTAGCCTGCTAATGAATACAGAGGAGCCCGGGACGTCCATACGCCCACAAAACGTCTGGGAAGACTCCTCTGGCAGCTCGGATCGTTCTGTGGCCGGATGTTGGCTCAAATGAAGCAGAACAAGGCTAGACTGAGAGTGCAGAGAGAAATGCCACTCAGCTAGGACAGTGATTGCTCTCATGTTTGAGATTCATTCAATGAACCCCAATATATCCCCACGGGTGAGGGAATAGGTTGCAGTTTGAGGAGAATCGGGTGGTTAATATGTCTGAAGATGAAACCGCAAAAGAGGTAATATAGAAAATCTTTGAAGGTGCTTTCAATGCATCCAGCTCCAGTTCAACTTAATCATTAATTGAAATAAATGCATTTTCTCACATATAGTACTTATTCTAATTTAGCACGTGAGATAGCTCTGATATAGATAAACAGCTATATTGCCTCTTTTTGCCATTTACCTATTTACATTACAAATATTTTTCCAATTAAAGTTTTGCAGATACAGAGTTTTTTGGGCCTTCTCTAGCCTCTGTCTCACGTCAAGCCGTCATCTAAATCTCGTCCTCCCTGAAGTTGGCGCAGGCTGGCGCAGCGGCAGAAAGTCCAGCCAGGTCCTTTGTGGCGCACTGCAGAGCAGAACCACACCAAAGCAGATGCTTCACAGTCTGGGGTTCACCACATTTGCATGAGTAAGATGTTATGATGATCCACTTATACAGGGGTGTATCTACTTATCCATCTCTCACTCTCTCTCACTCTGTATATATATATATGTACTGTATGTATATGGGTGTGTATATGGGTGTATACAATAACACTTTTTACCAGTGTTGAAACAAACCCTGAATTCACCTTAAATTATGACAATCTTTACCCATTCCGGAGCCTCACTCGGTCTTTTTTCTCTTGGACACAGTAAGAGCACTTTGAGCATAGCCTACAGTAAGTACATGTGTTCATCAGCGGGATTGCAGTCACAAACTGTCCCCAGAAGACCATAATCATTGTCCTATGAGTGATAACAATCACTTCATTTAGTTCTACATTGCCTATGATAGGGCTCATTCACTGTGGGCCTTACAAGACAGTTTATTACGAGGAGCACAGCCCTGTCTTGGGAGTGACAGTGCGGCGGTGTGAAATCTTGTCCCTTTTCATCAAAAGACTTACGATCAGTCAAGTTGGGCTCATAACAAATAGCCGGCTTTGCACTTTTATCAGCAATGCCGTGACCCTCAACGCTGTGACCTCATCATTAATAAGGGAAGGCCGGATGATAGATCAAAGCATGGTTCAGTAGAGCATCCCTGGGCCAGAGCTGGCCTTGAATCGTTCATCACACCATCCCTGTGGGGACTTTACGAGGATCTGGGGAGAAAGGACGATCTCTCGGCTGTCACATTTGTTTTACTGCTTTTGATAATGGCTTCCCTTTAAAAGATTATACACACGGGGGTTTGTCATTAACGCATGGCTTTGATTTTAGCTGTGATGGCATTCCCGCACAACAGCAACACCAGTCTGTCACAGACTGGATTTGACAGTCTGTTTCATGCTTGTATTGGTTCAGATTATGTGAGGTTTGAGGCTGTTTTTAATCCACCCAAAAAGGAAGACGTCATAACCAAACGGGAAAAAGGCGGTAGTGACTTGTTGCACCAACAGTGCGTCGCTTAGCTGTTTAGCGGATACCATAGCTATCTGTTTGTACACGTAATAATCATAATAATAGTCATGGCAAAGAGTTTTCATCTATTGAAACTTATGTATCTACAACGCGGAATGTTGCCGAAATAAACAAAAGCAAGACAATATTGTTGATGGATCCTGTTTTGTCAGTTCCTAAAAATATTCTTGAATACAATAGTCCACCCTAGAAGAGCTCACAGAGGTGAACACCGACCCTGGACAAAGTTAGTATAAGGCTTTGTCTTTGTACATTGAACTTTTAAGTCATATTTCTAACTCTACTATGAGTATATACTAAGTGTATCTGTGTATATATTGGGAAGGTACAAATTTAGAATGAGTGTGTTCAGACGCTCTGTGGACTATTTCTGCTACTCTGAAAAGTTAGGTTTGGTTCAGTATAGTGTACATTACACCAATAAATATATTATTACATATACATTTGATGTTTTACTGTTAAGACTGCAAGCTATGAAGTCGTGAAGTTGTATATTTCATGCTGTCTAACTAATTCCTGTGTTATATGTTTCTCCAGAGTTTGGGCTAAACTGCCTCTGATTTCTTTCTCTTTCAGATCATCTGGGGAAGCCTTTGATGCACATATTGCAAATTTAATAATGGAAATAAAAAAACATTTGCACTTATTGCTTATCATCACTTTTTTGCATAGACTGTTTGCACATGTTCATTTCTGATCTGTTTTTTTCACATATACACTGAACTTTAGGGGACTGATAACTGGCAGCACTATGAACCTAAACAGCAAAGGATTTTATCTGATTATACACATGATTGCTTGACTGATTCCCCCAGACTCATTTGTTAGATTTTCCGCATTTGTAAAGGTGGAGCATTAACACTTTCCTTTTTAGTTCAATAATCCCCGTGTTCAGCCACATCTGAAACGCTTCATGCTTTTGCAGGAGGCTTTTGAAGATAGTTTTTGTTTGTGACATAATTATTTTTGCTAATTGTCCTTCAACAATCTGTCACAGGTCTTACAATTATAGCTTTGAGATTATTACTATTGGCATGCAGCTTGAGTACGCATGACATTATGATAATAAAACATAAAACCTGTTTGCAATGTGAATGTATCGAACATTTGAACATCTGATCACTTTGTGATTATCTTTATTATGAAAAGAAGTCTTGTTGCAAAGTCTGTGTGAGTTTGGTTTGTGCATTTTTTATTTTATACAATATTGCTGTGAAAGAAACTGGGGATTCTTTAATGAAATACTGCATCATAGAACTTGACTTAGACATTTGATGAATGTTTTTAGTCACATATTTCTATTGTTTAGTTTGTTTTACTTAAAGTTTCTCTTCATCCTTTTATCAGTAGCGGTTTTTCCATTTCTTTGGGTTGTTCTATGCATGTGAGTCTCCAGCAGTATATGGCAACTAAAAAGGATTGTTCTATGAGACTAATTTTGTTTTCAATATGGTGTTTCAGAGGATTTATCTCATTTCATTTTCTGACTTTCACCAGAGCTAAAAGGTGGAGTTTCATTTTTATTAACGGCCTCATTGAGCAGTGTTGATTTAAACAATAATTTGACAAAATTACATTTTGTAATGTGAAAAGAGTCATTAAGAAACATGATGTCTCAATTCCCGAGGCCGTTTTCATTAATTTTAAGTCATGTTAACAGTTTTATGGTTTGCAAATGGTGCATGTTTAAGTCACTCCCCATTACAGAATTCAATGCACTGAGCTCCGATGTCAGTAAGCATGATTTAGATCTACATCCAATTTGGTTTGGGTTAGTTTATCCTATTTTTGACTTATTAAACACCACAGGAAACTTGAAGGTAAGATTTGTTTTTCATGTTTCATCACGTTTGAATAATTGTATTCTACGAAATACCCCACGAAATATTGCAGTTAAAAAAAAATCCTGCAAAAACTTTTCCTTCTATTTTCTAAGGTACCATTTTGATTAAACAACTGTGAATTTGCCAGTTTAGGACAATGTGATATGAGCACATGCAATTTAACCATGCCATTGTGTGACAGTAATGCAGAAAATGCATGATGTTTGCATGATGTTTTCACCATTGTATGAAACTATCACAATGTTGATTAAGTGGAACAAGAGTCATGCTTAGCTATACATGTGGACTCACTTATGTGTTAGAATGAGTTGCCAAGTCACCTTCTGTTTCCCCGTAGCCCCCATGAATGGCAGCCTGCCCTGAATGAGTAACAGTCCAAGAGCTGAAGATATGCAGAAAATCTATGTGAAATTACCTTGTAGATGTGTGTAATTTGTGGCAGTTTCGCACTCGACTTTCTGCTGCTTTGTGTGATTGTGAAATTAGTTGTAAGATAACTGAAATGCAAAATGGCATTTCCCTGATAAAAACACCCATCTGAAAAAAAAAATGTTGTAATAGAAGTCATCAAACATTTCTTCACATTGGACATGTTTTGTTATAGTCCAGTCAGCCATATCCCTCAGGTTGCTTTACTCCAACAATCATGGGGACAGTTTCTTTCAGCTCAGAGAGACATAGCTCAACTCCTACAGGTAGCAGCTGACAAGACTATTAGTCTTTCTTCTGGTACTTGCAGGTGTCAGACTTGCCGGTGCTCACTTGTCAGTGCTGCTCTGTGTGCTGTCTGAGGTGATTCATCTTCTTGCCAGCATCATTAACTTCCTTGTGAAAGGACTGGCAGAAGGAGGCTCAAAGCAGGGCTCCAAAGAGTTTGTGTGCCTTGTCAGGAGCTACTTTCCCTCCTCTGTAATCAGATCGAAACTTCTCCATCCTTTGTACACTTTTTTTTCCCACTTTTAATTGTTTTTTTTGTTGTTGTCTTTTCTATCTCCAACTGAACGGCAGTGCTCTGAAAGTCCTTCACTAATAAAGCAGGAAATGTAATATTTAGATGATTGCTTAAAATTTTCATGAATTAATTAATCTAATTTGGACACCATTCAATAATAAAACAAATGTTGCAATTACGATAACAGAGTTAAAATACAAAGAGGAAATGTGGTCATATCATTAATGCAGGCACATTTATCATCAGTAAAAGCAAACAAATGGACAATGGCATGAAAACACCCTCGGCAATGTTCTATTTTGTTATTTCCCCATTAAACTAATGAGTTTCTGTTGTTCACCATTAATTGCTTCATTTCAGTTGTGCTGCAGATATTTATTTCTGCAGTAGCATGTATTCACCAAATGTTTGCCTTATTTAGGCACCAAAATGAAACCACTTAATTAGTGATTGAAACATAAAGACCTGTCAAATTAACCCTTGTTCCACTACATTACATTTCTTCATTACACCAAAAATGAATTGTTACAAGCTGGTACTAGATATCAGTATATAGGTCACAGTTGACACAACTGATATGTCTGGGCTTGATGAAGCCCTGAAAAAGGGCACAATGGTTAAAGATGTTGTTCTGCGTTCATGTGAATGAGAGGAATGTTTTTTGCAGAAGCAATGATGCATTCAAAGCATATCTTTTGTCTAGTTAAATATAAAAGAACACTCAGCAGTTAGTGGCAATTACTTGGCCTGAATCAAATCAAAGAATTATGATTTATGGGCCTTGGTTGGATATTGAGCTAACAAATGCTGCGTGTTTCTTTTTTGACCAGCCTCTTTAAACCTCATCTTTAGTTAGATTGCCTTTTTTCTGGAAGAAAATAGGAAGAACATCACCTCTTTACCGTTTCATTGAAATGTACCTCTGCTTTAGCTGCTCATTAATGAGTTATCTTTAAATAGTGCAGACTTCTTGGGAGCTTCTGAAAAGTGGTTATAGGTCTCTGCAGAGATGTTATTAAGCCGGAGTATGGAATCTTAGGGACCACAAAAGACTTTCCCTCCACCTGCGACAGTTTCTTGACACTGTGACACATGTGTTCTACGCGACAAACTAATTCACTTTTGCTCTCTTCTTCTGTGGTCTTTATTTCTTGCAGTTTTACATCTAAAGCTGGCTGAGTGACAGGTATGATGACAGGATTCCATAAATCCATTCATTTACTATACCTTGTATTCCCAGTATGTTGTATATTCTGATTGCATATGGAGTTTATGAATAATTTGGGTTGTGCGACAATTACTAATTTGTCATAGCACCGCCCTTACAGAAACCCTCACAGACTTCATGTACAGCCTCATGCTCTGCAGTATGATGGTAATACTGTATGTTGTATAAGCACTGCAGATGGAATTCATTGTTCGGTAATGCAGCTCATATAGAAAGTGCATCCATTTGTTTAGGATCATTGTTTGTGTTATATATGTTGCAGACAATTGAGCCAGCACTCTCCTTTTCGGATTTACACTGGTTGTTAATAGGGTTACAAGAAGAGAGCAAGAGGAGGGAGAGAAGGGGAGTGCTAATAGGAAAAACACAAAATACAGGGGGAGTTTCATCTCTTGTGTCTCCACTTGATTAGTTTAACAGCTCCTTTGATCTTTTGCTGTGATTGAAGTGTTTAAGTGGAACATGGGGGGCAATGGAGGAGCCACAGAGCAGGCGCCAAGTAATGCGCTGCAAATGCCTATGAGGCACAACATCTTAATGTCAGAGGGAAATTAAAACACTTTTCCATTACCAAGGCACTTGAATCTTAATTCATTCGTCTACACCCAATACAAAGTAGGTGACAGGGTCAGTAAATACTCAGTGAATAAGACGTGAATGTTGACCTTTGAGAACAGGTAGAAAAGAGAATAATTTCAAAAAATATATATTTATATGAGAGGGTGAGATTGCATATGTTTTTTCTTAGTGAAAGAAGCTTTCACATCAGCGTAGAGGCCAAAAATGAGCAACTGTTTCAATTCAAACCTGAAAATCTAGATAATGATGTCAGTAAACAGTTTATTTGCTGGGTCTCTCTCAGGTGTCAAGAAAACAAATACAACTATACAACTATTGTTAATAGTAAAATAGTGTTGATTTGATCAGTCTGTCTGTGGTTTTCTGAAAGCTAAGAACACATTACCTAATGCTAATTATACATTTACATTAAAAAATGCAAACAAAAATCAAATAAAAAATGATATGAAAATATTCACTGCAGCTGTTGTAATTATGTTCACTCTTCATTGAAGGGCTCTCATTTCAGAATAATTCCATACCTCTTTGTTTTCCAGCTTTTGAAAATATAATGAACAATTTAAGTAACCTTCAATAGTGAATATAAACTCATCTGTGTGATTCACACATTATGAAACAAACATGCCACTGCAGACAGCAGAGAGTGGCAGTACGGGCTATTGTGCCAATGGCCGTCATTTAACAGAGGAAGCATTTATAACTGTAAACAAATAAGTGACAAAAAGAAGGTTGAGGCATACGTTATAGATTATAGAATCAAATATGATAACAGGGAAGGAATACTAAACTACCTCAGTCAAAAGGCTTATTCAGTCAGGACTGAAGAATGTTTTTGAATAACAGGTGAGATTGATATGACCTGGCCAAGTGAGAATCTACACCAATATGAACTGACAAACATACTGACTAGCAAAGAAACCACTGGGAAGATAGCAATAATGGTAAATGATTAACTAATCTCCAAGTTTGGCAACGTAGGTTTTAAGAAAATACAAACAGATGAATATATTCTATTTATTTGTTCACATGCGGATGTTACTGAGGCCACAGTTAAGCAGAGTTCATGATTTAAAAAAATTATGATTTTATACTGTTTGCCTGTATATCATAAAAGCTTGAAAAATAAATATATTTTTGGGGAACTATTTTTAGGCATGTGTGTTGTAATGCTGTCAACAGGTTTCCTGTGGTTAATCTAGTGTGAACTTCCACAAATCCGATAAATGGCTTGACAGCATTGCTAACGATACTGTGATGCAGCTCTCAGCATGAGGTGTTGCAAAGTGGGGAAATACTACCCTCTGACAGTCCTCTGCTGTCACATTTTTACATAAAGATCCTACCAAGGTTCTTGTTAAGGCTGTCAGAAAAAGAGTGAAAATACTTACCTAAAGGTTACCTTATTAACTCCATTCAGTAAAAAGAAGTTACACCATCAAATATGTATCTGGCAACAAACAGGCCGCTATCAGCTCTCCTAAACCCTGAAACAGACTACAGCTGGGAGAGTCATAAGCTTGAGGTATCATCCAGACACACCTCACAACACAAACAATTTGGTACCTGTAATGTTATGTCAATACCTCAAGACACAAGACAGATGCTGTTATTATTTTGTCATTTCAACTTTTTACACTACTAGGAGAACCTCAGAGATCCCGTTGCCCTGCGCCAGAATGTCAACTAATGACTGGACAGCCGGAAAAGAGCAGCAGATTTGTTACCATTGACAGAAAGCAGTGATGGATTTAAGAGAAAACATCCCCTCAAAAAAAAAAAGCTACAGACAGTCTGAAAGGTCTACTGATACAACAATAGTACAGGATATTGCTGCAGTCAAAGCTTGTTTTTGCCTGTAGAAAAGTGAATTTATTCCAAATTTGCTTGATTATGTGCTTTTATTAAAAAAAAAACATGTATTACTTCGGATGATTAAATGAATGACAACTGCTTTTATGTTTTTAAATTAAACTTCACAGGGAAATTTTACTGGGCTCATTTACATATTTGGAGTTATGCAGGTATTTTCTAGAAATATAAAAATGATTAACTGACTCATTTATTTTTTGCCATCCATTATTTTCTTCTACTTCATCTGAAAAATGCAAAAGTATACATTTGGTTGCTACTTTAGACTTCTATTCCACATTATATCATAGCATAGATGGATTATTTTACATATATCATTAGGTAGTAAGAACACAAGCGTAGTCATTAAAATAAGAAATAAGGCCATAGTGCCGAGGACAAAGACGTAGATATGGCTCTTACAACACAATATCTAATAAAAGAAGATTAAAGAGTGCAGTTTGATGCATGATTCCTGTTTGACCATTTTACATCAACACTAAATTGGGGGGGAGGAGAAGCCTTTACTCTTTCATTCTGAATGGGAGAAGAAAGACTCTGTATTTAATTAAGGTCCATCATCTGATGAACAAACTCATTAAAAAAGTGTAACTGTGTCTAACCATCACACTAGTGTCCATGTCACCAACAAGAGGATGTCACATGTCACAATTAATGGGCGCAGGAGCAGGATTTTTTTTTTGTGTGTGTATGGCCCTCAATTAATACAAACCATAGTTTTATTTGATGTGGCTCTATACTGCATATAGAATAGAAGTGTCAATTTTTACCATGTTCAAAGCTTTTGTTGAGCTTGTTGTCTGTACCAACAGAAGCTTAAATCAGGAGAGATTATCCTCCGATTCTTTGTTAGAACTGCAATCACTCCAATTACATGTGCTCCAAAGTGACTTTTCCCAGTTATCCAACCAGGGATTTCTTTTGCCATCAATTAGAAATGTCGCTTCTAATCTGAGCCTGCTTCCCAGACACTGGTCATTTCCCATTAGAGTCATTCTCCCCAGGATCCCATGGAGCGATAGACATCTCCGCAGCTCAATAGAGGAGACGTGGAGGAGACCATAATTAAAGAGGTGGCATTTACTCTCAGTCAGGCCCTCTCAGAGATCTGAATCTGCAATTACCTTCCAGAAAATAGCATTGTCAGGACAGGGCCCACGTTAATAATGGCCCCCATCTCTGGGCAGGGCACAGAATGCAATCATTTCCACTGAAGCCGCGCTTTGATTGTTTATCGCTTTACCCGAGGTTATCGGCCACTCTACTGTAGTGAATGTACACAGAAGGAAATAATCCTGTGTGCCACAAGCGGGCCCATTCAAGCATTTTGCTGAGTGGTGTCTCCACTCATAAAGCGGTAACTTTAACATAGTCCTCGTAAAAAGCTGTAATATCATGGATAAGATTCACCAAGCAGCTGACACTAAGTCACTCTCTATCTATATAGTTGTTTCCCTCCCTTTTTCTCTATTCCTCCCTATCTCTCACACACACTTTCTGACTCATTCACACGCTGAAAGTGCACAGACTCCCCTAAGCCTCTGCCAGCCCGTGCCAGGCTTTTCAGATACTTTATCAAGTGCGTAAGGACCATTTGCACAGAAGGCAATTAAAAGCTTTAGTGGTTCCTGCAGGCAGAGGGGTAGTTTGGAGGCCCCAGTCGACACATGAGCCAGCACCTTATTGGAGAGGGCTGGCTTTGTGCAGCAAAATAGCTTCAGTAATTTATACCAAATAGACTGCAGGTAGAGTACTTGAGCCAAGAGGAACGCATCTGCATTAATCAATATGAAATTATCCTAGATGTAATTTGTGGAGGGCAACCATGCACCTGCCCAGAAATGTGATTGGGGAAGCCTGCAGATAAATAAGTGACTAAATACTGCTGCAGTGTGGTAGAAGAGATTCAAAATCAGATACAATTGTCTGACAAGTCCTAAGGAAAAGGAGAAAATGAGAGATTAGAAACAATGGAAGTAAAACACTGCAAATCATTGTCCCTTGAGAAAATCGCTAGGTTGCTAAGCATTATACTGGAACCGAGGGATGTGAAACTCTTGGCTGAGTAAATGTGACTTTTAAGCATAGATTCCCAAACAAATGCAAATGTGTGGTGGGATGATTGTCAACAGTTGTCAGGAAATAAATCTATTAGCATGGTGCCAGAGATAAGGGTGTCCTTAAAATGACCATATGCAAAGGTAGTGATAGTGAGGAGCTCCAGCGGATTTTTTTTCATTTGCATATCTTCTAATCAATCCACTTTCAATCTGCATTTATGTGTTAAAGCTGAGATCACTCAGTCAGGATTTCCAGCCGATTATGTCTTTGTCCTGTATTTGTTGTCACAAAGACCCCTTGCTTTAATGCTCATTCTGTCAAAGTGCAGCTATCTTTGCCTCAAAGATACTTTTGTCTTTCAGCCGATACACTCCAACATTGTGGGCTCCCAATGTCATTAGTGTCAGGAAATCGAGGAAAAGCCGAGGACATTTTGGAGACGGTCTGGCCCTATTCTGTGGCAGCTGGTGACCTTCCAGGTCTATGTGCTCCGTGACTCTCTCCAGCCTCTTTTTTCAGGTTTCAGACAGCTCCAGCTCTCTTTATCTCTCCCCAGGATCAGCAATTGCTCACCGACAGTCTCTCTGTGATGCCACGCTGTATCTCTTCAGAGCACAACTATGTGCTTTGCAAATGCAATGTAAAAGAAAAAAGGTGTATACAAAGGAGAGAAAGGATTGAAAGAATTTCAAGAATTAGGAAGAGGGACTTTTTTTTCTAAAAAAAGGAAAAAATGTTGCTTTTATTGGACTGATGTTAGCTGAGAGAAAAGGGAATATGCAAAGCAATGTAGATAAGCCAAAGAGAATGATTCTCCTTTCTGCAAGATAATTATGTGATAATGCATCCTCCAGTCTACAAACATAGTCAGGCATAAGAAGAAATTTGTTAAACTGGAATTTCTGTGTTGTGATTGAATCTTTAATCCTACGAGGTAGCGAATCATTTCAGAAATTAAATTCCTTGAGAGGAGCAACCAATCCTTCCTATTAATGCAGACCACAACCTTGAACAGTATACCCATATTGAATACAACAATGTGTTGCTTTAAATTAGAATTTTTTTTCACTGGCGAGAGAGGTGCTTGCCAATTATGCAGAGTAAGATATTGAAAAACATTTAGGGCCATTCTTGTGATGCGTGCTTCATAAGCATCCTACCAGTTGCTTAATTGGTTGAATTCCTCTCTTGGCGGACTAGAAACTATACCCCCCCGGCGGAGATAAAAGACTTCTAAACTCTCTTTTGTGGAGCGAAAAGATGAAAGGGCATAGAAGACAGGAGCTTGTCAGGAAGAAACCGGATCCAGCAGCCTGTTAGTGTGCAAGTGTAGCAGACCAGAAGAAAGACAGGTTATCATCAGCTCCCTGCTTGAGAAATGAGGCACCTCTTCATCAAATCATGATGTCTTATTTCTCCCTCCACTTTACATCCCAATCGTTCTCACTTTTGGTGCGACGGGCGGCATGTTGTTGACAAACATGAGAGGCTGGTATCGTCACATTTTGTCAGGTACATTTCAGCTTCAAATACTCTATTATTCAAATTTGAACGGCGAATTTGCAATTTTTCTGCGTTTTTTTAGAAAAAACTAAACGTTGCCATCATGAAGCAGTTAAAAAAAAGTAACATATTTTTTAATTTAAAATATGTGATGTTAGTGTAGTGTGAGGGAGTTGTGTCTGAGTTCTACATGCACAAAACAATCAAACACCAAAAGTGAATATTTTATAGATTGTTTTTGATTTGTGGGTTCATTAAATGATAACAACTAATTAAAAACATTAGAATCAAGAAATATTGTGTGCTACAGTTCGTGAAAATACAGGCAGTGTTCCAACAGTGAGCATCTCATGTTGTCAAGTTGATCCCATTTAGCATTTGTGGCCAATTAAAACCAGCTAACCAGGGAATCAACACACCACATGCCTCAGTAGCAATACCAACTGTATCAATTGTATTTTGACACAAGAAGCTGCCATAGAGGTTCAATTATTAAGGTTTAACAGGATCTTGGGTTAATTCTGAACTCTGGCCAAGGACACATTGTCATGCTGGCTGTTGCTGACAAGAATTATAATCACATGTGCTGTAATATGCTAGTTGACATCAGATCTTGGCACGTACACAGCTTAACTCTGTAATGCATATGTGCCATCAGTTCTGTTTAGATATCTTGCACATCTGAACTTTATTAATTAATGTCATTTAAAGACCTACACCCTCATTAGAAACGTGCCGATGATGTCATGTCGACACACCCAGAGCAGTAGACAGCTTTCAGTGCTGTAATGACAGAGAAGTGGACAATCAGCACAGTGCGATCTGCACCATGTTGTGCTGATCGCTTACCTCCCGCAGCTCAACAACAAAGCATCACTGTTTATATCTAAAACGTTCAGTTATACAAATAATGTTACAAAAGTGTTCATCTTTCAAATGGTAAACGAAACAACACCTTAAAAGATGGCTTCCTTTTTTTTTGCTTTTTTTTTACCAAGTGATGCAAATGTGGAAATGAAAATCCGCATGACCGAAGCTTACTGTGAATTTTTCACAATGTCCAAGATCTCTTTGGGATGTATGTTCTATGTGGAAAAATGAAGTGTGGAGCGAGTTTAAAACTTATACAGAAGATGTGCTACATTCTGTCAGATGAGCTGAAGCTGCAAGTTAGCAACTTTATTTTGGAAGGACAAACCAGATGTTAACATCTGTGTTCCACTGATGTGGACAACAAATATTTTTACTTTTTCAGTTGGTCTTCATCCAAAAATAAGTATTTTCTGGTAACCACATGAGCAAACGAATCCTAACAAGATTTTGTTTTTTTTACCTCAGTTTAAATATACAAAAAAACTTACACAGTCCGCAACAAGCTTGTCAAGATATTAGGTTAGATTTGTCCTTTTAATCAAGTGAAACACGACAAAATGTGCCTGCAATGTGTTATTATCAAAACTAATAACTAGAATATACTTTCAGAAATGTCATAGTTCATGTGATAATCAAATCCGAATAAAGATTGCCCATTTTGGTTAAATTAGTGTCTCATTTCCATATCAAGCGATACTATTAATAACATAGAGCCAGTGCACATTTTCTGTCATTGCTCCATGGGAAATGAGCTATGAAGAATAGCAATAATTGTCAATGGACATCTTTGCAACAGAGCATCTGCTTCATGCTACATAATCAGCCCCGTCAAAAATTCTGAAAAAGACAGAGATTGTTGAGACAGAAAACTTGAAAAGCGTTTAATTACGAACAAAAATGGACGCAAGTGTAATTTGATCTTTCTTAGTGTTATACTCAGCCTGAAGCACTCCTCTCACACTTCATTTTCAGACAGTGTTAAATTATTTCATTGTAATACCGCCTATACTTCTCAAAATGTAGATAGACATTTGATTACCAAATTTTTTAATGTTTCTGGCCATGTCACATTCACAGACAATAAAATGTACTTGTTTAATCTGAAAAAGCATTAGAAAAAAACATGACCAGGCCCTAACTAGAGATGCACTGTGCATACAGAGATGATAGGCACTAAGACTGAACAAAATGTATCAGCTGAGAAAAAAGGTGACCTTCTCTTAGAAAACATCATTTTATTTAAATTGTGTGCCTAAAGCAGTGGATTACCCATGTACTCACGCACTGTGGTCATATGTGTCACATTGTATTATGCAGTTCTAGTAGCAGCTGATAAAGCTATATGTATTACTGGTAGGGGGAAAGATTACACTCATTTTTCTGTGATGTTACCCAGAAACGTGCCCATGGATTTGAATAGTAGCTCATGTTCAGAGTCAACACAAAACACACAAATTTTGTTTGAAGATAATCAGTTTTATGATGACAACAAAACAAATACATTCCAATCTGGTAATATCGTTGACATTTTTTTTTTCTGTAAAGAATGGGATTAAGCTATGGCATGGATGTCACGAAAAGACAGACTAGCGCATCATTTCAAAATAATTTCTCACACATAAAATTAAACAAAAACACTGCACACTTGCTGCACTACACAGATGATGCAGATGAGCTCAATTGAGCTGAAGAATAGAATTAACATGCCAAACATTGGAGCAACTTGGGTCACATTTCCAACTGACCATTTCTCATACATTTTATAGCCATTAATGCAATGCAACAGTTGGGGGGTGTGCATATTTCAGCAGGGAAGCTCTGTATCTTATTCTGATGCACAATGACATGAGATAGAGGACACCTTGGCAGTAGCACAAAAATATGATGCTCTTAGTGCAAGAAAGGACTCATTTGCTACTTTGCATATTTTTCATGAAATAATCCATATATTCTCTCTCAGCCATTGTGATTAGTTTGGCAAGGCATTTCAAGGTTAGGCAGCACTCATACTTCAAAACAGTCTTTAAAATTATTGAAATTTTCAAAGTTGGGATCATTCAAATCAGGTTCTGAGAGTGCATTCAAATAATCGAAAAAAAAGAATAAAGATGTTTATAATTTCAAAGCTTATTTTTCTTGTTTAGGGACACATATTCCCTTTTCCCATGAAATAAGAATCAATTGAAAATGTTACCAGTTATCTTTGGAAAAAAAAATCTGCTGCAAATGATAGATCTTGTCAGCTACTTGGCGTAGACAATGAAAGCCTTTTCCAAAATCATCATTTTGTGCCAAATCTCATGCATAAATGAATAAATCAGAGTTTAAACAAAGAGACTCTGTTGACAACAGACACATAATCATGTGTAAGAACAATCAGTGGAAAACAATGACCTATTTGGGGAAGCAAAGTTTGATTCTCTTTGAGGTATTACCAGTTATAATTCTTGTCATGATTGGAATAAATTGAAAATAACAGTCATGTTGGAAAAAAGTCATTGCAATTCCTAATGACTTGATTTTAAGCTTCCATTTTAGGTGACAGTTATTTCAACTTGTTTTGGGAGTGACAGGTGAAATCTATCCCTGAAATCTACCACAGAAATGTGGTACATCTGCCGTTTTGCATATGAATGAAAGTGAGTTTCCATCAACATAGAAACACTGAAATGTTTCATAATATTGTTCATTTTTCGAGGTGGAATTGTAAAAAGAGAATATTGATGGATGGTATCTTTACCAAACCTTCTTTTTCTTGTAGGGGAGATTTGATCAGGATAATTAAATTATTTTCAGATAAGATACCATTGACAGAATTTTGTTGCTTTATGACATTAAGAGTTCTCTGTTGTAATTTAAAATGGGTTTGTTGTCACTAAGTCTTCTCTCATTTTACTTCCTATTCTTGATACTAATATTTTTTTAAATTAATTTAAAAGAACTTAAAAAGCCAAAAGTGCTCCTTGGATATATCTAAACTCTCAAAATTAAACGATGTGATAACAATACTTACAGGAGATAAGTTATTATATATATTCTAATTGCTTCAATAAAATATGGCCACTTATTCCCTTTTCTTCCTTTCTTTTCACAAAACCATCTATATGCATTTAGAACTTTGTCTAGACCTATTCATACTTTGATCAGCCCGCTATTTTTCATATCTACTTAATGAATGAACATTCACAAATATGTTATTACTTACTAGATTTGATCAAATTAGATTAATGTGGATTTTTCTGGCTTTCTACCAACCCTATTCTTCAATGTTCTGACTTTATTTCCAAGATAGTGGGGGGACGTAACTAATGTCATAATCAATTTTGCTCTCGACATCTGTATGGTCATGTTCTGATGAGGTCATTGGGGTTCATCTTGTCACTGCAGCCTTTTTTCATGCTTATAAGTTCTGTCTGGATCAGTCTCCATCACTCGAGCTGTTGAATGCCTGTCAGAAACAATATTAGCTGGGTTTGAGATTCTCATAATAAGACTATTGTACGTTGGAGCTTGACGACTGTCACACTCATTGCTCAGTGAGATCTTTATGCAGAGGGCTATTCATACCTGAGAAATATGTAAAACAGCAAGAAAATGGAAGAGATTAAGAACACATCATGCTGAAACCAAACATGCTTGAAAAAATATTATAAATATTTTTTTATCATTAGAAATTTCATCATTTTACCAAAAGAAGCATAGATGACTATGCATCCACAAACAAAGTCAAAGCTTGTTATTCTTTTTTGGGGGGAGAAAATCAACCTGCTATTAGTTTGAGAATGGATCGTATTAAGGGTTTTGGATTGAACCAGATTAATCACACTAAACAAACTTTACATTGAAAAAAAAAAAATTCATATAAAAAGTTCAGATAAACTAAACATAATGAAACCATTGGCATACTGCATATGGGAAAATAAACCAATGAATATATGCTGGGCACTCCCATATTATTAATAAAAAGCTGGAATGTGTCACCAGTGGACACGTTTAAAGAAGCCTGTTTCCCTGTCCTTGACTCAAACTGATGTAAATGTGTGATAAGCGTCCCTGTATATCTTCAAATGTGATCATATCAGCTGAAACCTCTTTTTGAAGATTGCCCAGTGTATCACCGGCTGGATATATGATCTGGTAAGCAAAATGAGAGAATGCCTGGAGAATTTCCCTAAAACTGGACTCACAAGTTAAGTATTTATCATCACCATGTAAACAAAAAACAACAACAATAAAGCTGACTGCGCCTTATCTTGTTTATGAATGAAAAGTGGTGCAAATATGCCATTTATTGCTCATCCTTCAGAATCCACGGATCTGAGAGGGAATTGGTTATCACAGGTCTACAGGGAGCCTTTATGGGGTTTTGTTTCAGAGCATGGCATTCCCGAGGCTGCATTGTGTTTGACACCAGAAGCAGGCAGAAGAATCAAAGACAAGGAATTCCAGTTTGAAGTTAAATCTATTGTCATAACTATGTTATATAATTTTCTACATTCTAATTTTCTGTCTGTTCAGCCTAATCAATAATGCTAATATGATCAAATAATAGTTAATGTGGTTTTAGGTAATTCCTTTTGTATTTAAGAAAGCGTTACTCTATAATCCTTGTATCAGACCTTAAAAAACTACTCCAGTACTCCAATAATTCCAATTTTCCACATAAAAAAATTCACCGAATTAAATCATCTTACATTGATTTAATTATCAGGTGCCAGGTATAAGACTGTTTATGTTTTTATGGTTCCTATTGATTAGATTATCAAAAACATGCAAGCAGGACAAAAGATGGCTGACATAAGTAGTTTAAGCTTATAATTGCCTTTCCCATTGTATATTGTAATGGTTATCATAAGCATTCAGATTACCAAAATTTACAGATCCCAGTCGATCCCTGTCAGTGGCACGCTAATTTAGTCTTTTTTCCATTTTTGACCCCAACACATACCTCACCCCAACAATATAGAAAAAAGAAATTCTGACATGTAAGATTTAAAAAACAAAGACAATTTACAACTATTTGTTTTAGTTTTAGATCCTTCCTGTGTTGTGGCTAGTGAATGCATGTTTTTGTGAAGAAAATGTGAACTGTACCCATTTTTCGTGCACTGACTAAATTATCCTCAGAGAAATGTTGAGGGTGTACAGCAGGATGTAAAACTTTGCCAAGCAGGAGCTGATGGAAATTAGCCTCTATTGCTTAGTCTTTTGACGTGGGGCTGAATGCCTATTTAACAGCTTCCTACTGCAATCAAGAGCCAGATTTGAGAGGGTGTTTGCAGTTTTTTCTTTGACCAGTGTGGAAAGGGCTCAAATGTCCTAGTGTAGTACTGGGCCACCAACTGACACCAGAACTATTTCAACATGCTGGTACTGCACGGGAAAAATAAAGAGGATCAAATTCAGACAAAAGATGTCAACTCATGTGGTGTTTTGATACAAATTATTTCCATTACACAATAAAAAAAAACCCTGCAATATAGGGTTTGTTAGTTTTGAAATCTGCTGACGGTGAATCCTAAAACATGCAGTGTATGAACAAATAATGCAATGCACAGAATTATAGTGACACATTGTTGGGCAATTTCTGTGCAAAGTTCAATGTGATAGTGGCTTGGAGTAAAAGCTGTTAATCAGACTTGAACTACTTGAGCTTGATGTACCTTTATTGTTTCCCTGATGGGGAACATTCAAATAGTTAATTGGCAGGTTGAGATGAGCCTCTTAATATGCAGGATGCTTTTTGAGGGAAATGAGGGGCGAATTTGTCTTCCAGGGAAGGAAGGTGGTTTTGTGACTTTTAGATTCTTCTTTTCAGCTGCAGGGCAGTTGCTCCCTCCCTCCAAGGTTGAGACTGTTCTCACTGAGCCAGTGGTATAAGGAGAATAACAGCAGTTGAAAGATGTTCCATTTACTATGTTCTTAAACTAGGGTCAAGCTTGCATGATGAGATGGATCTCCTGTGTAAACCACACATTAAGTCATCACCATGAAATGGAGAATATGATAAAAGATGATCAATCTGACCGGTGCTAGGTTTCTTTTCCCCCAGATAACTGTTAATCAAATGTGCATTCATCTTTGGAAGGACGTAATTACGCACAGCCAACCTGCTTTACACTCACTTAATTATTACTTGCTCAGCGTGACATTTTTATTTTATTTTGTCACTTTGAGGGTATGACAAGCAAGAACTTTGTTGCAGAACTGACTGACACAATTCTTGGTCTGTTAGTTATGTAATGAGAAATAAAAAGGTGGAACCAAGTATGTGAAATATTTGACTCTCCAACTATGCTTACAAGCCAATCAGAGCAAACATACACTCAGTTTGTCAAATCCGATGAAAATAAACATTGACATTGGCATCAGTGTGTTTTCACAGCAAAATGTTATGAGTGACAAACATGAACCAACAGTCCAGATGTTATTGACAAGATTTTGCTATCTTGACCACTCATGGTTACAATAAATGTTCCTGTATCATAGACTAAAAATAAATATGTCTGTATTATGAAGGCTGTATTTCTATATGTATTTGAAGTCACTAAAGCTCCTGTCAGAATGAAGTAGCACTGCCCTATCCTATTATCATAGCGTGGCAACATGTGTAAAAAAAGTTATTGATAATGCATCTAGAACATTGGACATCTTTAATGTAAACATCCTCTAAATTATTTTAGGTCAGAAAAAAAAATCTTTCAAAAACTAACTCAGCATACTTTGTCTTTATTTTTTTCTTTTCAAAATGTGTTTTTCAGCATAATAATTACTGTGAAATGTGACATTAGTATATCATAAGAGCACTGAAACTTATTTGTATTATTTTGCTCCTTAGAAATTGGAACACAGAATAGACTCATAAAGTATACAGATGTATCCAAAATTAGAACTGAAACTAGCAAGAATATTGCTAAATAAAAGAGAAAAGAGCTAACCTTTCAGCAGCAAAATCAAATTAAAAAACACTTCGTACCATGATACTGTAAGTATTTTACTTTCTGACTATGTCGAACAATATCAAACTACTAATTTAACTTATATTCTATATTGTAAACAAATAATAACATATATATATATATATATATATATATACATTTTGTAGAAATAACAAATTAGGCCAACATATTCACGCTTAGATACTTAATAAATGCATCACCATGCAAACTGTCAAATAACTAAAGAACCTCTTAGAAAAACTGAACATAACTTCTTCTTTTTGTTCACCCTCTTTTTATTAATATATTATTATTGTTGTAGTTTGGCTGGGTAGTCAATGAACGTCGTCTAGATATTGCGCGTGCGCAGTAGCTATATTTTCTAGCCTGTGTAGCTACAAGCCAGCTAGACAACTGTAAGCTAGCATAGATAAATTAGACAAAGAAAGCTTGAGAAGAGACTGAATGAAAAAGGGTTCAAAGTAACGGACGGTGAAAGGAGCAGGTGCAACATAAAGCTATATGCGTTATACGATATATATGGGAGTATAAAAATCAAAGGTACGACGTCACCACGTCTTTTTAAACTTTTTGTAAGCAGTCAGTGCAGAGAATAGCCTTGGCTAGCTGCTAGTTAGCTCATGTTGTTTCTTCGTCCAGCAGTTTGCATTCAAAGCGTAAGGATTTACCTTAGCTTGCTGAGTTAGCATCATATAGTAGGGAACAGCGAAGGCCTTTTGTTTTACACCCGGTATTGCGGCACTAAACATCACCTTAACTGTTTAACTTGATGCATCCTTGATTTGGTTGTCTTGGAACTGTGAAATAATAATGTCAATGTAAGTCTTGCATGTAATGTGCGTAAAGATTAATTGCTAACGTGTTTGTGAAGCTAGCTTTTCTGTTTCGGTGTAAAAGCTAAAGTGAACAGTTATCCTGCTAGAGGGAACATTAGCTCGGGTTTAACAAAAATATCTTAAACATTTAATTATGGTTTTGTTAATGTATAAGTGTTAATACAAAAAAAGTATTCCTATTTTGACTGAGGTTACTTTTAATTGACTAAATCGTGAAGCGATGGTGATGATGATAATGCTATGAAAATGATTGTTGACACCTTGGCTCATGTTTCGCCAAACAATGAGCTGTTGCTTAATAATATTTTTATTTTTTATTCTTCCTCGGCGGTAATCAACGCCCATTTCAAATTGACTCGGATGGATATCAATGTGTGTAGTAACACTCGTAGCAAATGTTGTAGTGCAAGTTTAAGCCAATACTAAATAGTTTGTCTGATGCTGTCCGCATAGCATCTTCTGTATTAAAGGCGATGTTGCACAACTCAAGCTAACATGTTAGCCACACAAAGTTGCAGGTGAATCTGGAGTTAGCTAAACTATTCCATCATGGCATGGGATGTCACTTAAAGACTAAGCGGTACGATTAAATAGCCATCATTAAGTGAAGTGTTTTAGGGTAAAATGCTAACGTGCTAACAAAGTGTTATCATAGCATTGGCTGGTGGCCGATTTTTGTTGGTATTCATGATTAATTTGAAAGTTGTATTTGTGTAGATGTCGTTATAATTGCTATAACTGAATTGTTGATAGCCATTGATCATATTCATGGATGTGGTGGCTTTATTCCAAAGGTATTAGATACTAAATGTAAATCAAGTTATTTGCAAATCAGGCCTAATGATTTATTTATTTATTTTTGTATTTGTAAAACTTTATTTTCCAGAGTGTAGCATGAAGATGGGGCCATGAAGGACTCTGTGACAACTTAAAGCAACTGTTTCTTTATATATTTCAAGAATTGAAGAGGTAATTTGGCCCATTTTAATTTACTATTAATGATGCATGCTTGATTTTGTACTTTGTGTTATTGCAGTTTGCCTCCCAGAACAGCAGTTAAAGTTGTAAGCTCATGAATGAATCCTGAGCCTTAATTTGGCACAAATGTAAAACAAAGATGATTGTTTTGAGTCTCCTAGATGATACACACAGAAATACCCAAATTATTTGACAATGTTGAAAAGCTTGACATTCCCAAGGGAAAATGCCAATTTCAGGGTAGTGAGCAATAATAGTTTGATAAGTGCTATATGTTCTCCGACATGAAGGCATACATTCATGGACTTGCTAGAATCTTGTTTTATTTTCAGCAGGTATTATGTTGTAAATATGCAAGACCTATAAAAGTATTATAAAAACATGTTTACTTGTTAAAGTGCATGCAGAAATCTTCTAAGGTGGCATGATAAGAGGATGAAAGGTTTCAGAGATTTTGATTTGAACTTCAGGAAAAAGATTAAGTTAAACATCATGACATTCCAAACCTGAATATGTCTCCTTAATGTCACATCAGGCAATAGTATAAAAACCCGTTGCGATTTAGTTGTGTAGAGCACATGGCCTCTTTTTGCTTACACTGCTTTAGGTGCAACTCACGCTGGTTAGGTAAAATGAATCACTCATGTCTCCTTGGAAAAATACATTAGCCTTATTAGTAAAGTGTTTTTTGTGAACAAGCCTAAGATGTTCTTACTGAATTTTACTCTTTCGTCAACAATTAATCTGGTACTGCAGAATATTACAGAAATTAGTTGGGGATGGGACTATGTAAACACATTATGCTATTTAGCTGGTCTAACTTAATGTTTTCTTTTGAGAACGCAAGTCTATGTCAACATTAGTGGTTACAATATGATCTCTACTTGGAGTTTCACATAAAGCTTGTTGATTTTTAAAAAATAAATAAAATGGCTGCTGCATAGCTATTCTGTTACATTTTCTGCCTGCATGTCTGGGGAAACTCGGATGAAACTGGGACCTCAAATTCATTGTTCCACAAAGAGGTCTGAAGTCACTAATTGATGTAAACTTAAATAATAAAAAAAACAACAGGAATGTGGACAATGGCGTAAACTAATGGCAAAAAAGAGGTAAACATCGCAATTCAAGCTAAGAATAAACTGGACACCCTATTGGAAGTTGTAAAACAATGAAAGATGTGATGTGCTATTCTTGTTGTCTTTTTGTTTGTAACCCATTGTGAAGTGTGGTGTCTTTTAAGAGAAACTCTGATTGTCATCCAGTTCAGTGACAGGTGCTAGTTTAAGAAGTTACCAAACAGTAGATGACTGTTAAAATATGATGACAGCAAGGCAGTGCAAAAAATGACATTAACTTCTTCAAACTTTTAGTTCTTCAAGGACGTGAGTGAGTGGTTCCACAAAGCCAGTGATGTCACGGGTTCCCACCCCTCCTCCTCCCGGGGAGATGTCAAGTGGACCTGTGGCAGAGAGCTGGTGTTACACACAGGTAATGGACAAAAACACACATGGTTGATCATGTACTGCACATTGAGTGAGTAGAATTGTTTCAGTTAGTCAATCTGAGTGGGACTCCTTTGCCATTATGTTTGTCATGTTTACATCCAATTGTGGCAGTTAGTAATAAAAAAAAATTTATTACTGCGTTTTGAGATGAAATAAGATTTTCTGTTTATCTGTTTTTTCTTTTTGTTCCAAGGTCAAAGTTGTGAAGTTTTCCTACATGTGGACAATAAACAACTTTAGTTTTTGCCGAGAAGAAATGGGGGAAGTGTTGAAGAGCTCAACCTTCTCTTCTGGCCCTAATGACAAAATGAAATGGTCAGTACTCTAAATAGAATGAAAAAAGCTAAATCTACTCTGTATGTATAGACATTTTATGGCTATTTATGTGACAATTGGGAGAAAAGCCTTTTTTCCAATTTCTTTTTCCACATTTTTGTCACTTTATCTTTCCCCCAAATATCAATAAGAAGGTTTCAAGTGTGAAAATTGACAGACCTTTGTTTTAGCATTTACAACAGAAGTAATGTTTTGTGTTATCTGTTTACTTGTCAGGTGTCTGCGAGTCAATCCAAAGGGACTTGATGATGAAAGCAAAGATTATCTGTCATTGTATTTACTTCTTGTTAGTTGTCCAAAAAGTGAAGTCAGAGCAAAATTTAAGTTTTCGTTGTTGAATGCGAAAAGAGAGGAGACAAAAGCAATGGGTGAGTCCAGTCAAAATCGTTCTACCCGAATCTCTGGTACTCTTTTGTCTTGAATGTTGTAGTCATTTCATTGAAATATTAGACAACTTGAAACACGGATACTAACAGAATCCTTATTTCTTTCTGGTTACAGAAAGCCAAAGAGCATATAGATTTGTTCAAGGCAAAGACTGGGGCTTCAAAAAATTTATAAGGAGAGATTTTCTCCTCGATGAAGCTAATGGACTCCTACCAGATGACAAACTCACCCTTTTTTGTGAGGTAAGTGTTGAACAACAGTTTTTTTTATCTGGTACTGAATCAATAAGAATTTACAACCTTTGTTTTCATTAATGTCTTAAAATGCACCAAAACCGAGTCACACTTTTCTCTGCTATTTTACAAGCAGTCTACACTGATGAGTGAAATTGGCACTAATTAAACTGATGTCCAGCTAATTAAATGTTCCCTCGGCACTTTTTTTTTATGACTGGATACAAGTCACAGAAACAACCTGCCTGTCTTGTAAAGTAGCTGTCAAAATCAAACCTCAGTTCTTTTTTTATTTTATTTTTTACCCATTGTCTTCCTTTTAATGGGAAAACGTCAGCTCTTGATAGGTTTACACTTGAGCCAGTGCTGACTGTTTTTTTCCATCATTGGGATTTGCAATAAAATGGCATTTTACTTACAGCAAAGGAAATGCCCCCCCCCACGCTTTTTACAATGTTTATTATACGATTTCATTCAGAATTTCAAGCAAAGTAAATCTCTTGGAAAGGGATCTTTTAAGAGACAAGTTAAATGAGGTGTCGGCGGATTTTGATGTGAATGCAGTTGCTTGAATTCTCCCTTCATTCCTGTTCCGGAGAAGCTCAACAATCTCAACTCTGAAACTGTGACTGTGATAAGATTACATTTTAAGTATTTAATTTAGTTTCAATTGGTTGTGTTGTTGAGCATAGGTTCATCTTCAGTATAGGTTTCCTAGTCTTCATAAAAGCTTGTACAGGGGAAGATTTACAGATGAGTTGTAGTGATCTAATGCTGTGAAGTGAAATGTCTGTCATGTTACGGAGCACATGTTGGCTTGGTGAAGCTGCTTCATTTATACGACGCGTTGACAGGTTAGCGTCGTCCAGGACTCCGTTAACATTTCTGGCCAGTCCAACATGAACATGTTGAAGGTACCGGAGTGTCAGCTCTCCGATGACTTAGGAAACCTGTGGGAGTGTTCGCGTTTCACAGACTGCAGCCTCTATGTGGGAGGGCACGAGTTCAAAGCCCACAAATCCATCCTCGCAGGTAAGACATTCTCGACTCGCAGAACCTTGGAAAACAACAGGATAGGAGTACCTGAAGATGCACTAGGAAAGCGCATCTATGCTGCTTCTTCTCGGCCTCTTGTGGAGACTCATAAGTGCTCTGAAAAGCTAAAGAGGGGTCTGTGTGCCTGGATTGATTTGTAGCGGCCTAGTTCTGCAGTGGTTGCTAATCCACCCCACTACCCCTGCTTGGCCCTGCTTGACCCAGATGACGGCAGGACTCCAGGAGATTGAGAGGCTGCCTCTCTCCTTCAGCTCATCTCGATTAGAGACCGTGGCTGCAGCAGTGTTCAAGGGGAAAATGTGGACAAAGTGGAAGTTATATGAATTTTGTTGCATTTTCATACAGCAATAGTCCAGCATAGAATTACATTTACTCATCCAACTGATGCTTTTATCCAAATGGAGTTACAAATGAGAGGCCGCATTTAAGATTCAGTATAGAAACTGAACATGCCGGTTAGATTGAAGTTTTAACTCTGAAGGACACATTGGGAGAAAAACATCTAAAGAAAGCTAAAGTGAGCCTCAGTTAGAGGTGGGAGAAGATAAGAAGAGTTTAAAAAAAAAAAAAATAAGTTGACAAGAACTGCAACTGTTTTTTGTTAATGTTGTATCTATTTGTTCACTTGTTTTGACAGCAAGGTCACCAGTCTTTAATGCGATGTTTGAACATGAAATGGAGGAAAGTAAAAAGGTAAGAATAATTGTCTCTTGTCACTGGTCCTCACTATACAAAAATGTCCTCCATCTATACTTCCTATGTAGTTTAGACTTAAATGTTTTGTGACATTTAAAATAAAACGGAGCAATTTGGTTACTGAAGCTTTTTTTTTTTTTTCATATGTTGATTCCATCTTTTTATGATTTACATCTCCTTTTCTTCCGCCGCAGAATCGTGTTGACATCAGTGACGTGGACCCGGACGTCTTTAGGGAAATGATGGGTTTCATCTATACAGGGAAAGCACCGAACCTGGAGAAAATGGCAGACAATTTGTTGGCAGCTGCAGATAAAGTAAATAATGATGTTCACAATTTTCAATCAAGCTTCTGAAGAATATGATCATTTAATCAGTAAATTGTCATTTCTGATTTAGATGATTTTGCATCCAGTTTCAATTAACTTTTTTTTTTCTTTATTTATTTTGGTAAAATTAATTTTGGCCCATTTCACAGATGCGTCACTTAAAAACTAATATACTGAATAATGCTGGAACAGTGATGGTGTGGTATTAACATGGGCATTAAGTAACCCATTTCAGTGTTTGGAGCCTCTTAACTGCTCAGAGTGGAGAGAGCACTTCATGCAAGCCAATGAGGCTTAGTGTGGTGCGTTTCTTTAATTGCGCAGCTGTCAGCCTGCATCTAATATCATATTTCAGAATGAATAGGTCAGATTTTTGTTATTTGTTTTCAGTCTCCACATTTGTCCACCTCAGTAAAACAAGGAAGGTATACGACACTTTCATTCGTAACACCTCTTAGTGGGTAAGCAAACCCAGCTCTACAGGCTGTGAAGTGCTGGTTTAACTTAGCAGAAGTCACTGAGGGATCTGAATTCTGTTCTGTGGCAGCATGTCCAGGTTAAATATTTTTGCTGCAGTTACAGTATGAAGCCCATTTTTGTTGCAGGCGATGAAAGATCATTTGCTTCGTTGCACACAGAGAAATGATGAATGATTTTTTTTTGCTGTGACTCTTCAATTAGACAGGCTGAAATAAGCTACATTCCAAGAATTTGTAATTTTCTCAAAACCGAGATTGGCATCTTTTTAAGTGAGCAATGTGTACGCAGCTGATTCATTATTTGATTAGCTGGTTTTCCCTAAATGGTGAACAGTCTTTTTGATGGGCTCTTCGAAATCTCAAACCAGACAGATTTACTGTGTATCGAGGCTTAAACCGCTGCCTTCTGTGTTGCCCCCACCCCAGTATGCTCTGGAGCGTTTAAAGGTCATGTGTGAAGAGGCCTTGTGCAACAGCCTTTCAGTGGAGAATGTGGCCGACACCCTCATCCTGGCTGACTTGCACAGTGCCGAGCAGCTCAAAGCACAAGCCATAGATTTTATCAACAGGCAAGTATCGCAGAAAAAAAAAAAAAACCTCGAATGATAAATTCCTGCTGCCATTTCTGTTTACCAGCCCTGAATGCTTACCTTTTTATCTCCTTGCCATAGGTGCAGTGTCCTGAGACAGCTGGGCTGTAAAGATGGAAAGAACTGGACTAGCAAGTATGTAATTAGCTGATATATGTGACACAAGATTAATAACGCACTCTTATCTGTTCCCCCAACCAGATGCATTAGAATTCATTGTTTTAGCTCTGGCAGACAGAGTTCTATTTGCCTTTTCAGTTTGAAGCCCCGTATCTTTGTATCCAAGTTATTAATAGACTCATACCTGGATAAACCACGGAAATTGAATATTTGTTTGACTCTTAAAAGACGGGAGGTAGCGGCTTTGGCAAGTTTCTCCTACAAATGATGTAGTGCAGCTTTGCAGGACACCTTGAAATGTTTGAACTTTTTTCTTTTTATTTGTATACGCTCTAGCAGCCTTTTTATCCCTAGATCAGGTTCAGTTTATCCACATGCACAGAAAGTACTAATGGGCTTTTTTGATAATGTATCATTCACATATCACACCCCCTTATTTGCTTTGTCATTAGTCCCATTTCAGTTTATTGATTTTTAATGTGCAGATGATCATGTCAGAGGGTTGACTTTATTTTCTCTGTGCTTACAGTCATGCCACAGACATAATGGATACTGCAGGCTGGAAGTCAATGGTCCAGTCCCATCCTCACTTGGTAGCCGAAGCCTTCCGTGCCCTGGCTTCAGCACAGTGCCCACACTTTGGTCCTCCACGGAAGCGTCTAAAACAGTCCTGACTGCCCAACTTTGCCCCAGGACTTTACTGGAGGTGAGAAGCATGGGTTTACAAAGGAAGGACTAGTGAGGTTACCACTCTTATTTCCACCAAAACTGAACACACTTGAATACAGAAGAGTGGAGCTTTCTGGCCAGAGATGTGGGGAGGCTGGCACATGGAAGGCTGACATCAATGGATTGGAAAAAAAAATAGATTCAATTGGTGTTGCTTGCTTGCTTTGCTGCCCCAGCTGAACTCTCTTCAGCCTGGGTAGCAAGCCAAGCTCTCTGCTACAGTTTTTTTTTCTTGTATTATTCAAAATGGCCTTAATATATCTGCCATTGCTCTAGACTTGGTCTAGAGTACTTAGTCTATTTTACTCTGTGCCTGCCTTGTCACAAAGACCAGGCCTCCTCCAGGTTGCACTAGTTCCCATGTATAGTCATTTTGATATGGAGTTCTATAGGAACGTAACAAAGGTTTAACTAAATGGGAAATATTATATATTTGTAATGTTTAGCCCGTTTTGTGACTAGACATTAAAGCATGAACACTCAGTGGTCAAGGTCAGTTCTTTACACTTTTTAAAAGATGCATATGCCCCATATTGATGGCACCATTTCTATGTAAATGACAGTTGAACCATCTTCAGAAGACCAATGTACAAGAAAGTCTGTTCTATTGCATATTTGTGTGGGAAAAGTAGTAGTATGCCATAAAAGCAGTGTCAATCCATGTAAGACGGAAAAGTGTTGACGCTTTGGCCTAAACATAATGAAACATTGGAGGTATGTGGAAGTGAAAACTCAGTCTCTTATTTAAACAACATATTCCAGATCATACATCTGTGAACTGTTATAGATTCAATTTTGAGAATTTGTTTCTTTTTAATATTGCCAACTTGCGATTATATATTCAGTATATTGTGGTTAACTAAAAGTGGAGAGACTAATGCATGGTCATGTTAATGTCAAAAGAAATTGTCCAAGTACCAATTTTGTTTTTAACATTTTTTTTTCCTCTGCAGTTATCTGACATATTTGTGCAGAATGACATGAATTGAGTACGTGCAAATTTTTCCTCTAACATGCTTGGATATCTGTAGGATGCTGAGCATCACTTCTACTGGCAATGTTATTGTGTGTTTGAATGGGGGGGTTGTCATGTTTACTCAGTCCGTCTCGTATGTAGTGTGCTGTGACAGATACGTCGGAGGATTTTGTAAATTAAGAGTAGCGTCATTTTTACATGATATTACTCATCATTCAGCGTCACGTTGAGATGTTGAACCTTTGGAAGCAAAGAAAAAAAGGGGGAAAAAAGATTAAGTCGTTGTCTGCAAGAATGCCTGCATTAACCCATTAAAACATTTTCCAGCAGTCTGACGTGTCACAGGATTATTATTTTCATTTTTTTTTCCATTGTGCTCAATTTGACAAGATATTTCATTCTGACGAAGGCTGATGATTATCCACAGTTCCTTTAATGCCTGTGTTAATGGATGTAGATGTAGGGCTGAGGTCATTTTTCTTTGTCTTCACTGCCTCTTTTTTTCTTTCATTTCTTTTTTTTTTTTTTAACACATAATTACAAAACAACTCCGCTGTGATAATCAAAAGGAAATTTGCTTAAACTCTGCCGGCACACAACCATGTTAAATGCTGAACCTTTTTTCGCCACATAAAAGACTTTTTCCTCCTTGTTTTATGTGAATGCTCGGCACTAGCTCTAATTAAAGTGAATGCGAAAGCCGCTCTTTCCAGCCAGAAGAGACGTCTTCATCAGCAGCTTGCTGATCCACGTCCGCCCCTCTCAGCACAGATCCTTGGAAAAGGCCTGATAGTATCTCTGCTTTAAGACGCCTCTCCAACCTTTTATCTTCCTCCTTCGCTTTGCTCCGCTAACTGTAATGTTTAAAAGAGAAGATGCCTGCTGTGCCACTGTCAAAATTGAAAAATTCGTCCATCGTTTGGATTGTGGGGAAATGAGCACTGCAAGATGCCACTTATATCTTCTACAGATAAGAAAGAAGCTCTGCAAAGAAAAACCACTTGTTTGTATTGTTTGCATATGTCTAACCAGAAATTATGTCTTTAACCGATTTTCTTTCAAGATTTTGTTGAATTTTAGTAGCGTAGCATTCCATGCTAATGAACTACTAAAGGTGAAATGCATGTTGGCATTCCTTGCGGTTTTCCAAGGATTTGGATGAGTGCGGCAGGGATGCGTGGTGTGACTTGATGCTGGAAGAGTAGGTGCCTCACCCTGATCAGATAAGAGTAATGGAAGCGAATGAAAAGACCCCTGTCCCTGATGGCCGCGGCAAAATGGATGTGCTCCCTGAGGTGTACCTCTGGTATCATCCACGCCTGTGGACACAGATTTATTGCCCATTAAAAAGCTACACTGAAATGTACCTCTTAAAATGGTGTGTTTATCCGGTCGGGGAGTCCTTTTAGGAATGAAATGGGACAACAGTGAACGTCAATAAACTGCGACTGATTCGGCGTGACAGTATGCTAAGAGCCAAGTTCAAACAAGGTTTAATGCCATAAAGACCTAAATTGATCTTTACCATTACATTTGAACAAACTCAACTTCATTTGAAAACGAATATTCCAAAGTGAACATGTGTAATCACACCACACACAAATGCGCTCTTATTCCTATTTTACAGGGAGAACAATTTGAATGAGATCAAGCAAGCAGGAAATCAAAACAGGAACAAACGGCAATTACAATAATGGGAATCTAAGCAGTCTTTGACTGTAAGCAATAAATCTGACATTGATCTACTTGATAGTTCCGATAAAACACCAAAAATAAGGAAGAGTGTACATATTGATAAATTTCTCTGGAAAAACTTCAATAAATTGACATAATTCACTCTGTAGCCATAATCAAACACTTTTGGTTTTTTTGACTTGCACGGTAATACACAGCATTTACACAAAGGAATGAAACTAAAACATCAACATAGATCAACTCTTGACTTGTACACATCACCTCGTGTGAGAAGGCGACAGGATCATTTACAGCGGATGAGACGGAAAATAAAGTTGTGTGGACAGAATTAATTACAGTGTCAACAGTAGTTCATGCCCTAACCTAAAAACCAGAGGTATGTGGGAACGACAGTCTACAGCATTTAAAGTGGAGATGGGGTTCAACAAAACCTTTTAAAACGTCCTCAATGGTTGGTGGGTCACAGCTCATTGTGCCGAGTACTAAAAGACTGGATGTCATCCACTTGTACACCTAAGACAGTTAACTTAAGCTGTACAATTGTGGGGGAGGGTTGAGGGGGGGCTTGATATATAACATTTTTTTCCCCCACTTCTCATTAAAATGACAGATTCTGTACTTCTGCCTCTTTATTTATTTCTTTATTTTTTTTTCTCCTGCTTTCAGTTTCTTCACTCTTGATAAATGAAATTTCCCAGGCTAATTAAAGCCTATTAAAGACAGGTAATGTCAGGGCTGGTGGCGGGACCATGACAAAGTGCTGATAATTGTCTGCCAGACTCACTAAATCCACCTGTCCTGCAATTATTGCCTCCCCCTCCTTACCTCTCCTGACACATTAATCCACGGCACAGCTCGCTCGGGCAGGCTGATGCCTCAAAGTGCATCCTGCAAACACAGCTGTTGGATTTCAGAGTAGTTTAGCACACACACGCCTTATGTTTGGTTGCCTTAGATTTAAGGAGTGAGCGCGGCAGCGTCCGTGTCACACATGGGTGCTCGCTCATGTCTGCAATAACTTACTATCAAGCTTTCGGGTTTCTGAAATGACGCTGCTAGATTTTTTTGTTTCAATAATTCCTTTTGTCAGTGGTAGATTTAGACTGAATCTGTTTACTTTCTTAAAATCCCTACATAAAAAGAAAATGAGATAAAACAAAATGGTTAATCTGTTAGACCAAAATAATGATCCAGAGCTTTAGATATACCCATTTATCTAAATCAGTAGAAATAATGCTCTCCTGTTTGTTTCTGTTTTTGGGTACAAATGGATGTCAGGTCATCCAAGCAATGACTAGATCCTTTTTGCTCATCATTCAAGATATAGTGAGGTTAAAACTGTGAAATATTTTTATTTTTTATTTTAGACTGGTACATAATGCTAAAGTGTTATTACGCATGCGTGTACTTCTATCACTGGAACTCATAACGTTTTAAATGAGGGTAAGGAAAGAGTTGGATAATGTTAGCATTAGTGCAGCACTGGCAAAAGCAAGACATGCACCTCCAATTGGTGCGGCCCCCTGCCTATGGTCTAGCCTTGAAGGAAACATCTGGACAACGTGGTAATTACAGCAGTGGCTTACAGAGAACATGTGCTGTTGTGATGAGGAGGATTCACCCAGGGCTGCCGGCTAGCTCCGAATCTCAAATCGGCCCCTAAAAGCAAGTCCCTGGACACCTAACTATCTGAGGTGTAAGGGTACATGTGCGGTATTTACAAAAGTTTTGCCAAATCGTGTGTGCAACGTTTCTCAGGTTTTTTAGGTATTTCAGGGGAAGGAGACAAGAGCTTGAGATTTACATTAGGAGATCAAACACAAGGCTTATGTATACCGACAACAGCTCGGTCACCCTGTGGAGGAGTAGGGAGTGTCACTGTGGTAGTTGTAGTCAGGACATACCTTCTGGACCAGTTTATAGTCTACACTGTAAAAGGCTATGTAGATGCATATGACTTTGAAAGGTTTGGAGCACAGCCAGGACACGTGGCTCTGCGTGTGCTCCTGGTAGCACACCTTGGACGGGTCGTAGCCGCACAGGGCGGTCTTCTTGTTGCGGTCCGTCTTCTCGTACTCGATGCGACAGTTGAAGGACTTGGTGTCTTTGGTCTCCAGCGTGGACTGCTGGGCGATCTCGAACTCCACCACCTTGGAAGGGGGCACCAGGCTCACCGACACGTTCCCCATCCCCGTGGAGTTGTGGCGGAAGTAAACGCTAAAGGTGCCGTTCCCGTGGTCCACGATCTTCCCCGTGATCAGCAGGTTGAGCTTGACGGTCTTGATGTTGGAGTGGAAGTCCCCCCAGCCGAACATCTTTTTGAACTTTCCGGTCTTGACGATGGGTCTGCGTTTAGTTCTGGCCTGCGCGGCCTGAACATCTGTCTGGTTAGATAACCAGTCCCAAAAGTCTTCTATGTTCTGGACGTATGTCATTTCCCTCAGGTTGCTCTTGAGCTCGGGGGAACCCTTCGCAAACAGGCGCAGGGGGTTGAGAATTCGCGGACTGGCCCCCGCAGGAGATATCTTCCGTTCGTTATCGCTGTCCCGCCACTCGATGAGTTCTGTGGCGCCTTCCTGCACTTTCCTGCATGTGACCTTTACAGAGAGCGGAGAAAGTGGAGACAGAAAAGCAATATTTAGTGAGATTCCAATATTTTTTTAAGAATAAAGTTTTGCAGATCCTCACACAATAATGAAAGTAACACAAATACTTTAAATACTGTGAACAATAGAGATAGCAACAAAAAATATAATGAGTGAACATGTTTACTGTTCCCAGAAAACCATCTGAAATAATGGAAATTTTTAATGTATTTCACCGTAAACTCGATAAAAAAATGTAAACAAACTTTTTAGCAGATTTTACTATTTTAATAGAACTGCAAAAGCAGTTCAGTGCAGTTTCAGTGCTTTGAAAATATGATATATAATTAAAGTCACAAAACGTCTAGGCTTTCCAAATGATTATTGGGAATGGTAAATGAATAATTATAGGTTTTTAAGAAATCTTTCTCACCCAAGGCATTATGGTAAACCATGATTAACAAGACATTTCATATTTAAGATACAGCACTGAGTAAACAGCAGTCCACATCAATCAATTGTACACATATACTCCACATAAAGGGTAAAAGTCTGAGCATAGCCACATATTTTGTATAATTTAGAAGATCAACAATGCCATCCCCAATTTCATGACTCAGGACTAAATTGTACTCGGTCAGTCTCCCTCTTGTACAGTTCCACGCACATCTAAGTCAAACTTAGGTTAGAGTTTGAAATGGCCAGTTATTTTTACTTATCCTAGTATGGATGCATGGGAAGGAAATTGGGCTGTTCACCTATTATCACCCAAGGCCTTAGTGCAGTAGACAGTGTAAGAAATGTTTGGGGTGTAATATACTCTTGAGGATCTATTTGTATTAATAATCTTACATTTTGTTTGGCAACCTAGTGCTCTTGAAAAATAATCTGTGTATAATATAAAGATTCTTAAATCTTGATAGTGGTGTCCAACAATAAAACACTTCTCCGTGGCAAAGTGCGCTGTGAATAGTGCTAATCCAGATGCACCAATGAACCGTGATCCCTCCTTATACCTCAAAGCTGTTTTAGCTTCGGAAGCGATTCCTGGTCCAGTCCAGATAAAGCTGCAATAATTCCCAGCAATAAGCTTAGCTAGTTTTATTAGTAATTAGTAGTGCTCACTTTCCCCAGGCCCTGTTTTGGGGATCACTGAGAGAAGCAGATGCTGAAAGTATGCAGCAGCGGCTGTTTGAATTCTCACTGAAACGCTGCGCGCTACTCCCAGACTAATTATAATTTCGCTGTAAGCCTAACGGAAACACATGTGTACACAGCTAACAAACTAGGTCGTCTGCCACGTTTTGTTTTGTCACACTGGCGCTCGCGAGCGTTTTCCAGCTGACGTTAAAGAAGGGGCTGCATGCATCCAAAGTCGTGCAACTTCATCTCATGATCAGAGTTTATTTACAGCACGGTAATGCTTAAAGTAAAGGCCGTGCTACGTTCGAAGGGTTTCCTATGGACAGCAAGGCCAGCCCGTCCATCAGCTCTTAAATTGCTTAATTAAGACAGTCGGTCGCTGTAAACATGGATGAATGAGGGAAGGCCGTAATAATCTCCCTGGTGGTGGTTCATCACAGTTACAGACACTTAATCGACCAATTCCAGTGGCAGTATTCCCAGCTGATGCTGCCACTTAGCAATACCTTGTGTGAGCGCCGCTGTTAATTTGATTGGACTCTTACAACAATCACAACAACAGCCGCCGCCGAGCATTAAAAAACGCCGGGCTCCCTACAGGAACATTTCCCTCACCGCTGTGAGCAAAAAAAAAGAAGTCGCAGCACTCATCTTCGCGCGAGCTCAAACTGTTCCAGCCATTATACGTCGGCTGTCATGCTGCGCAGCTTCAGAGGTGAAACCAAATTGTCTTTCGGTGTAAATCTCAGGTGAGCTTTGTCTGGGATGTTTATAATGGAAAACGAGAGAGGACTTTAAGTATGATGAGCGACTGGGGAAATTGCTGTGACAACAAGCGGATCATCGTGGGGCTATCTAATACTTTAAATACCCCGAGAGACATGAGGGAGCGGGAATGTGAATGCTCGCACTAAAACGCAGGCTTTGGCTCCTTCTCTGTCTCCCCCTTCATGCACACTCACGAGCACCCCTCGTTCAATCCGGTGGAAGCGGAGCCTCTTAAAAACAGACTGAAGCAATGTAAGTTTTTTTTTTTTTTTTTTTTTTCTGAGCAAAATGAGGCAAGGTCTGATGAAGGAGAATCTACAAAAGCTTAATTAAGATTTCTTAATCGGCACAGCCGTGCTAGAGGCATTTCAGGGCAACTTGAAACAAGACATTATTATGATAATAACGGCAGACTTATGGAGCTGAAAACACCAGACTTCTATTTCAGCAGCGCCGAGTAAATGGATGAGCGGTAGATATCTGTCTTCAAGGTTTGGCGTCTTCCTTTTTCCTCTATGTCTTACAGAAGAGGAAAAAAAGAAAAAAAAGCAGATGTGAACCTCACAAACAAATTTCACAAAGAATTAACCATACCTTATATTCACCTTTAGCCACATATTTATATGTATGTTCCATAACTGCCAAAAAAACCTGTACATATGTGTCTTTATCCACCTGCCCTGAATGTAACAGTGTCCCACTATAAGGCTGAACATTAACGGAAATTCTCACGTTTACTTTGCATTTATATAAATGTATTTAAGCCCAAATCTGACACATATACTCACTTATTAAACATGTTAATTTCTATTTTACCTGTTCACATTTCACAACTGAAATAACACTTCCACCCAGCCCCATTTTTGTGTGAAGCTGTGCTGGAATAAAATGCCATGTTTCTTGATAAAATAAATTTCATTTTCATTTCTTGTCTATTTTGCCTCATAGATAACAGGAAACTGCAATATGGAAACAACCACAATGTGTTTGATATTATGTTTGCCTGTTTACAAGAAAAGAAACCCATATTTTTTAAGAGTGGAGGGCCCATTCAGTGTGTTCATATACCATATTAGGAAAGGTTTATGGGGGAAATCAGCACCGCCTCAATCAAATTATCAGTGCCCAATCAGGTATCTCAAAATCCCAGCATTTGTAAAAATGCCAGTACGAGATAGGGGGGAGAGAGAGATCTTAGTTTAAATAATTTTAGCCCTAAAATCATCCATTAAGAACCATCAAGGGCAGATTTTCTGTTTTCTTTTTTTTATCTCAAAGGGGGGATGAATGCATGTTATTTACACTTGCGTTTGGTGAGCACTGTGTGCATCTCTAGGCTTTCATCTTTCCTCACAAGCAGTTATTTTATTCGGCCTCCGGGTCACATTACTTCATGAGCATCAGCGGTGCATTCTCTTCCAGATAAAACTCATTGTCGGAGTATCTTGATTGTTGCATTAACCGCATAATATTACCACAAAAGGACTTATCTTTTATTTCCTTTTTTCTTTTTTTACAAGAACACCTTTGACTGTTTGTTTCAACTTCAAATTATTTCCCCGCTATTTCCGCACCGCAGCACCGTTTGATAATCAATAAACACAGCATGCATGAAATTCACTTGTTAACTGATAAAGACCGTCTCCGGTAATGCGCCCGTCGATATAATGCATAGATCTGGCAGAAAATGGAAATACTGACAGTGGCCTGCGCACCAGTGAGTCAGGATGAATCAGCCTCGACATTCATCTGTAATGAGCATTATGGAGCTGGCTGCCTCTTGTCCCGTGGGTAGACATATCTTTTAGAGGCCTGACATAAAGGTAATTGCCACAGTGACCAGAACTAGCCTCTAGAAAGTTATTAAGAAGCCGATGACATCTGGCCTCTGGATCATCTGAAGAGATGCTGTTAAAATGTGTTTTGCGATGAGGAGCTTGGCAACGTTGTGCTCGCCTGTGATGGGTCCTTGGCCGCGGGCGGCGCCGCCGCCGTGTTGTTTTGATGACAGCCGTGGAAAGCTTTCTCAACCTGTCACAGTTATCGGCGTCGTCCCCGCATTGGTACCTGAGAAACCGCATTGTTCCTATTTTCCCAAAAAAATTAAGATGCTGCCTCCGCAACGTCTCCATTTCCACGCGTCTAGTTTTTAGAGAGCTAAAAAGGATCTTTTTTGAATTTTTCACAGTGGATGTTCTTTTCCACCGCATAAGGCCGGGGATATGCGTCTGGGGAGAATTGGTTTCAGGCATCTTTCTCACAATAAACAAAATGGGCAATTAACCCGCTCATCAGCGCAAGCAGAGCACTTCCAGTGATGCACCCCACTGTTCTTCATGGATTTATCTGTGCAAATTGACCTCACTTTGGTGGTGCAATTCATTTCTCTGCTAATTTTCTGCGTCTGAAGCTTCATTAACTTGATGCGTTTCTGCGTGGTAAAAAATCTGGACACCCTGCCAAAATGGCGCCGCCTTCACCGCTACCTTCTGTACCCCCTGTACCTCCTGTACCTTCTGCCTTCTGCCCGCACCGCTGAAATACAACACCTGTCAGCTGCTTAGTCGCTGCTGTTAGAATTAAACCGCGGATCGACTGCGGGACCCCGCTTTCAAGCATCCGACATGACAAACGGCTCGGTTGACATTTAAACCATTCTCCGCCTGAAATCTCGCCGCCCAAAGACCTTCCTTTGCCATCTTCCTCCTGATGTTACGGGGCTATATCATTTGTAATGATTCACACACACACACGGAGAGAGCCGGCTCCGGGAGAGGAGGCCCTGGAGGCTCTCTGGCAGCCCACGGCAAAAAGGGGGTCTACATCCTGCCGAAGAATAGATTGGCGCGCTGATCGCCGGAGCATCCTCACGCTCCGGAGCCATCACTTTTAATCAGAGGCCGTCCGGGGAAAAAAAACATGGCAGGTGCTTCAGCGCCGTGGTGGATGGCCACGGCTAATCCACGCCGTGGGGGCGCCGCGGCAATCACAGAGTTGCTACGGTTAGCGTGTGCACGAGCACGCGGGCTATCTGCTGCCCTCTGGTATCACCCTCCAGGCCATTAGCACCTGACCTCTTAGAGAATGAGACAGCCCCTGGTGTTGTAACACTCCAGTTTAACATGCTAAAATTCCCATTTCTGAGGTGTGGTTCATTTTTTATTTGCGGTGACTTTTTGCATTATCTGGTCAACGCTCACTTTTACAACTCGCTAATGCAATCACGTAACCAAACTCCCGGGATCTGTAAATGTGTCTCTCGTCACTGCAGTCCCAAATCAGGCAGGCCTCCAATTTTTTTTATGTTCACAGATGTGAAACAGAATATGTACCAACTGTGCCAGCGGTATCGTGACATTTAGGCGGTCGGGTGGGGAGGAGTTGCATTACTGAAGTGAGCAACTTAGAAAACTTAGGGAAAAAAAATCAAGCTTGAGTTTTGAAAAAGATGAGCTGTTAACCTTCACTCCACTCGGGTGTAAAAACACACCTAATAATAATTGTGCAAATTGAGGCTCAATATGCATGGCAAAATTTAACAAAAGTTACTCAATTGCAAGAAAAAAAACTGGATCCACACATATAAGAAAAGTACAGACACTCAGCTGCAAAAAGGTCACACATTGAGTCAGAGTATCTTATTATGGAGCTGATGTCTACAGAAATAAAATGAAAGACAGACATTATAAGGCTTGCAGATACCACTCTTCTATATCTATAAAGACTATAAATACTATCCATGGTGGAGACACAGCATATAATGCACAGTTTGAAAGCTTGAAATGTTTAACTTGTCCTTTCTTTAAATAGAATTTTTCAAGGATATTCCAAAACTCGTTGGATGTTGGCTGCCATTGGTTTCAATTTCTGTCTAGATGATCCCACACTGTGTCAGTAATACTGAGATCCAATGTCTAGACAGGACTTGACACTTAAATGGACCTGTTACCACAGGTTTTTAGTTGTGTTCTTGCGTGATTTGGTAAGTTTCTACCATTTCCAGCTGCCATTGGGTGAGAGGAGGGTTACCCTGGACAGATGACCAGTCCAGCACAGGGCCACACAGAGACAAAACAAACCCAAACACACACTCACACTCACCCTTAGGCCATTTATAGTCTTCAATTGACCTAACATGCAAGTTTCAGGACTGTGAGAGGAAGTAGGAGAAGTGAAAGCAAAGCAGTGAAATCCAAAGATGTATGTCTGTCTAAATCTGCTAGCAACAGGATGCAAAAAGATCCATTTTAAAATGACTTTACAATTGCTTCTGTGTAAGACATCACTGGTTCACCCCGTGAGTTTTGTGTCTTCTTCATGCTTAAATTATTTACAAATTGGAGAGAAAAAAGGTAATACAAATGGATGAAATCTGAAGACTATAGCATGAGCATTTAAAAAAAAATGAGAAGAACACTTTAGCTCTTTAAAAAGACATGACTGTTAATCTGTCTAGATTTTTTTTATATCTCCTGACAACTATATCAGTGTGTTTTTTCTGAATCTAAATATATAAACATGTTTTCTCTGTAAAGAAAAAAAAAAGAAAAAATCCTGCCACTTTACCAGTGTTTAAAAATCAAGTCTTAATTTAAGAAAAAATGAAGTAATAATCTTACATTTCCACATTTCTAATTCCTCCTCTCCCACGTTCATCTGATGTTCTCACGCGGATGAAATGAAAATGAATCAGATCTTCCTTTCTGGTGAATTAGATATAAGCTTGGTTTAATTCCTGCGCAGCACAACACGTGTGCTCCTGTGGAGTAGGTAAAGTGTTTAGGGGAGGCAGTTGTTGCCTGCACGTTATGGGGAAATGCTCCCTGACAGCTTGTGATGTCACTCCTGGCTCCTCTGTGATTAGCATAAATTATAGCTCATAACTTATCCCGCCTGTGGTGAACATAAATCACATGATGTGAGCAATTTATCATGTTTACAGTGTCAGTGTTTCCCTGATCTGGCTCAGTCGCGCAGTCTTCCCGTTTCCCTCTGCCTCTGAAACAACACGCCACTTGGACGCTGATCAACATTTCCACGCGCACAGGTATTCAGACTGAAGCGTTCTGCGTTATTTAAGAGTTCCTCCACTAAACCAAACAAATCATTCCAAATTTCCTCTCCAGCAGTGACAAGGCTGTCACTTCGGAATCCTGGAAACATTCTTCATTTTTTCCGTATTAAAGTAAACAGTATTACAGCAGTTATCTCAGAGCTTGCTGACAAACTCTCCTTGAATTTAAATGAGGGTCTCTTTGCATCTGTTTGCCAAAGAGGCTTGAAGGTGCATCAAAAAAGATATTTGCTCTCGTATTGCTATGTATTAATTTGTTTTCTCTAAAAGACTTTTTCATCTGTGGCATAATGCAAATGCTTTTAGTGCTGCAACACAACCAGTTCATTCATCTTATCGCTACACCACAATTTGAAGCTACCTTTATTAAGGGTAGAGACGATTTTTGGCAGATCCACCATAAAAGACTCAGACTCTGCTAAGTTCAAGTAAAAACATCATTCAAGTCTCTTTGAAAGATTTTCTGAACAAGCCTGAGCTAAAAATTTGTCAAATTATGAGTGTTGCCACTTCAATGGAAGTTCCCAGTTTGACCCCTTCAGAGCAATTAGAGTCAGATATTTTGAAGATCTGTGGAAAAAGATCCTGTCGTTTTTTTCTTTTTCTTTACAAAAAATTTGGCCGTGTGTTCCAGCGCTCTCCATCTTCCTACTGTCGTAGCAAACATGCTATTCAGCTTAACTGAGTGAGACAAGTGACCAGGAGAGAAACTACAACGTGAGAGGAGGGAGGCGATGCTGTGTGGGCGCCGCAGTATGCGCTGGTGTGTGTGTGTGTGTGTGTGTGTGTGTGTGTCATAAAGAGGAAAGGCACAGCTGATTACTGTGTCTTTATACTGCAGAAAATTGCTTTTAAATTGTCATAATTGTCATAAAAGTGTCAAATAACTACATATATATATATATATATATGGGTGTGCACATTCAATTTTTTTGCTGTTTGTTAGAAAAGAAAGCCCACAAAATCAACTTAATTAATCTGAAAATGTTGTGACTAATACATAAGCAAGCACCTGTAATGCCATGTTGAAAAAAAGGCAGAAAGAAAAATCTGACCATGTATTGTTGAATCATATAATCTCGCATGCATGAAAATGGATTCAAAAATAAATTTCTATTTCTTACTTCATCCAATGGACTCAGACTCTTGCTTTATAATAGAATTTCCACAGCACACAGTAACTTTTCTTTGTTCCCATCAATTTGTGAATTGACTGTGGGAGGCCGGGGGTGCAAATGGGATGTTAGTAAGCGTGGCTCTGTGTGGGAGATTTTAAATGCAGCGATGTTGTCAGGTGTTTGGTAAGTGTTAACAAAGATCCCACCAGGAAAGAGGAGCGAGGGAGCGAGAGCCTCCGGGTAATCTGGATACTTGTGTTATCTCAGTACCTGCCAAATACGACAGAAGCAAAGCCCTGCACACTTCACTTTTAGGCAGGCGTTACCTTTCAACGCATCATCAGTTTCATAATCCCCTTACATGGTCAAAGAACCAACTCCTGTGCTGGCTCCTGACACCTGCAGCACAACTCCGGATTTCAGATAGCAGGGATTGGGCAGGATAATACCACAAAGCACACAGGACTCTGTGTAATTATCTTTCCCTGGACCAGTTTTAACGCCGCACAACAATGATAAATGTGCTTGTAAAAAAATCTTCAGCTAACAGTAGAGGAGGCAAGCCGTGTTATTCTTAAATTACCTCTTCAGGGTTCTGGTTTTAGTTTTTTCCGCTCTCCGCTTTAGACATAATCTAAATGTTTCCCTCTCCGAGCTGTTTTGCAGTTTGAGTGCGTGAGAAAGAAAGCGAGCGTGAGAGAAAGAGAGAGAGACAACCGCCATTTACCATTTTCTGCTCTTCAAATTTGTGCTGGAAATGATAAGAGAGCCTAATTCAAAAACAGTTTTTTTTTTCCTTGATTCGTTCAAACACGTGTCCACTAAATTTGACAGAGCAAATGTTTCCATTCTCAAAGCTGATTGCGCCGCGGCTGATTTCACAGAAAACAGCTCCCTTTGAAGAAGAAACAAGGACTGGCAAGACGTCGCTCCCTTTTTCTCCGAGTAGCTCTGAAGACAGGTACATCACAAGAAATATACAAAGACAGAGGGGAGCTGACAGCACTTTGTTAGGGCTGAAAATGGCGAGCTGAAAATAAAGGGCCTCAAAGCTCACAGGCGGAAGGAAATGCAAAAGTAAGAAAAATCAGAGAGGAGATTTATTGTACTTATTTTGAAGCTGTCACCACTTGCCTTTTACAGGGAAAGCCATGCAGTCTTAATGAAAGAGGTCAATCATTTTCCTGAGCTCTGACATGTGGTGTGATTGCCTTTCACAGGAGCTAACCAGGTGGTAATTAATAACTTCATGTGCCCGACTGTGAAAAGCAGAAACTTCTCTCGTTTTGAGCGATAGTTTTGGGTGATCACAGCTTGATAGTTCAGGGAAAATAGAAACATCAGTTAGCAGAAATAAATAAGAAAAAAGGTGGCACTTATTCCACCCTCCTTTCGCCGATTTAGTCGAAATGTGAGCGCCACGTTTTGTTTTGTTGCCGCAAAGCGTGAAAGAGCCATGAAACCAACGGTCTGCTAAACTGTAAGGATGCGCACCGGAGGATGCCGGCGTGGTTTTTCTGATATTGCAGAACGGTAATGACGATGCTCCGGGGGGGGGAAGCGGAGCCTCCCCATCTACCGTCGACGTAAAAATTCATGGCTGTGGACCGAGATCAGGAAACATTTAACGTAATGTGCCATGCACCGACACCACTTCGCTTCAACTCGAATAGTTCACATCGCAAGACCAGAAACAGGAGGGTAATTGCGCTGTTAATAACTGCTTGACTTAAGTATCTAATGGGCCATCCAGCTCCCACATTAGTGTTTTTGTCAACACAAAAGGGCAAATCTGTCACAGCAATCAATCACTGGGAGCTTCCGTCTCTTCGTTTCAGGACCTTTATAGCGGATATATTGCCCATACACAGTTTATGACTGATGATTGGAAAAAAGGAATAGCTGGCAGGGCTTTATGGAGTCAGAACAACCTGTGGTGGTGGCAGCGGGGTGCATTTGAGGGATTTCACCATCAGAAACGACAACCTTTTCCTTCAGAGGCTGAGGACGGCAAATGCCACAGACTATTGTTTATGAGGGATTATCTAGTCAAGCCTCCTTGCTGGAGAGATTGTGACCCCAATATGAGCACAGATACACATCAACACCGTGTAAAGCCCCAAAAAATGATTCCTGGAAGGGACGTGCATACAAGCGACCCTTCAGTCTGTCAATCCACGTTTTAATCACTTCCACAGAAATTTCCACCGGCCTGCCATTTTTCTCTCACATTTTTCTCTCTCTCCACCCAATTTCTCTGGTGGCTTTTTGAAGACTTAAGTTCCACTCTTTTTTTTCTGTTCTCTTTCTTACAAGGCAAATCCTGGGAGAGGTTGATGTGAAGACCAGGCAGAGCAGGATGTAAAGAATATAAACACAATTTTTTTTTTATTGTCCAGAGGGGAAAGTGTGTGTGTGTGTGTGTGTGTGTGTGTGTGTGTGTGCAGAGGGGTTGGGCTGTGGGGTCTGTAAAAGAGACGAGGACCTTATCACAGCCCAGCAGCTCTGTAATTCGCCGCCATGATAAAGTGGCAGCGCGGAAAACCTTACAAGGCTGGCACAATCCAAAGACGGATTAGGTTTTTCTGACATAAGCTTCCTGAAAAACTAATCAATCAGCCCATGCAGTATTATCAGGAGCGTGAGATTAAAGAGCTGCTCCTAATCCCCCCAACTGTACATTTTATTACACTTCCCAGTGTTAGTTGCCTTTAAATATACAATAAATAAATAATAAAAGCAAACCTAATTGAGCATGGGGAAGGGGAGACGGGTTAAAGAGTCCTTAGAGAGGGAATTTGTGTAGAATTTGTGTTTTGTTATGAAGACGAGGATAAAACTGTTGTCCTTGCCAGAGCCCTTTCCGATTTGAATGGAGCATTGCTGTCTCACTCTGCCACATTAGAGAAAAACACACAGGGGGAACTTTAGAAAAAAAAAAAACATCAGGCGGAATTTCACAACAGTTTAAGCGACAAAGACGATCTTTGTAAAACCTCATCCACCTTTGATCTTATTTATTCGTTTCGTATTTGGTCATTTCGCGGGACGAGCGAGTGCGTGCCGACAAATAAAGTTGACAATTAATGCCAAATCCTTCTAGAAGTCACTTGTAATCCCTTTAATCACCTCACATCACAGTTGTTCTGCTAAAGTCGGAGCATGGTATGATCCGGAGTATGAAACACACTCGGCCTGCTGGTAAACCAGCTCAGCTTAGTTTCAAGCTGCAACTCACACATTTAAAAAAAAAAAAGCTTTCTCCTTCTCTACTTGGTCCAAGCCTGGTGAGGGAGGCGGGGGGGGCATTTCTGGTGTCAGAACGTTGCTTTACGTTTAATACAGCCACTGATCTTTTCAGCACGGGCCACTTGATTGCTTTTTTAGCAACAAGAAAGGAAGAATAGAAACGGAATAGCCTTTGTCAACATCCTCGAGTACTTTATGCTGAGTCCACTCCCACTTTACCCTCCTTTCAGTCTGTGGGAGCAGAAACAGGGGCCGGATAGGAAGAGGGGAGATGGCAAAAGAGCAGAGAGCAGTGCTCAAACACATTCCGTCTTTATCTACATTGTTTTACTCTCGTGGCACAGAGGATCACTGCAGCAGATGTCGTGGGGGAGAATGGATTCTCCCAGGAAGGCTTTGACCCTCTTATTTGTCCCTGGGGTTGGGCACAGATGTCAGGGCCGGGGTTACGTTTTCCCCCCTCTTGATTTGTGCAGTTTATTTAGTCCCACTTTAAGATTGCGTACATGTGTGTGTGTGCATGTTGAAAAGAAGATATGTCTGTTTATGTGTGAGTTTATGGTTTGGTTTTATGTCAAATTTGAATCCCATTCGCCCCTCCCTAACCTGCCTCCAACTTAACCTGAGAGTCTTTTAAGCTGAAGGGAAATAAAGCTGATTCCGAGCCGAGGAGGTTTTTGGCGCGCTCGTTTGACGCTTTTTCCTTAATATCTGCTCCGTATTGTGTCACGTTTAAGCCTGTGAACATGTGACAATATTGATAATAGCTGATGTGTCCCCCCCCCCCCCCCCAAGTCAGACATTTGGGGGTGTGCTGGGAAGGAAGCCACTGAGGCATATAAAGAGAGCCTCTCCAGGGAGCCAGCCCGCCTCTTTTTCTCTCTGGAGGCACAGCTCCCAACAGACACAGCGCTGATTACACCAGAGCAGACAGCACTTTGCTGCCGCAGCTGCACAGTTCAAGGCTATCTTTAAAGGGGCCCTCTTTGAGGATCCAGCACAGATGTGAAGAACTTCTTCAATCGTGTAGCATTTTCCGTTCCGAGTCTGATCACGGAAAGGGATAATCGCGATAAAACCCGCAATGTCCAACAAATACAGAAAGAGAGAAAGAGGACAACATCAGCAGATGTCGATCAGAGTGGACAAAGACCTTTAAATTTCCCTAAAGACCATGATCTTTCCTTAAACCAAAAGTAATAACAATAATATAAACAGATAAACTAGCGAGAGATTAAAGTTCAGAGGCTTAACTCAATCACCTTCTTGAACAGACCAAATAATTTTCCACATATTCAGAGACAAGATCGTTGTACAAGTTGCACGAATTTCCATCTATTGTTCAAAGACAACGCTTTTTCCTCCAGCCTAATTTTTGATGGACTAAAATAAATTGAACAGATGTTCCAGATTCAACCTGCAGGTCAAACCTTGTTTGTGTCCAGAAACAAAATGAGTTATACTGGTTGCTATGCACTTATGTACACCTCATACAGATTAAGTCCATTTTGGACAAGCCATAAGAAAGAAAAACAGAGTGCTAATACCAGCAAATGAATTCCAAACAACACTTTTGATAGAAATGGCTTCTAAACTCCGAGAGCAACCCAAGAGTAAACACTACATTAATTTGATTTGCTCCCTGACATTATCTCCATTTTCCCCTCACAAATATTACAGCGTTGTTAATTTCCAACTATGCCTCTGAATAACTTTGAATGTTATTATAGTAGTTTAGATAAGAAATTCAAACCTGTTAAAGCATGTTTTTTTAAATTTTTGAAACCGGCAATACATAAAATGCATTTTATGGAATCCTAACAAGAAAAGGGCAGCTTCTCTGATATGTTTTTTTTCTGTTAAAAACTATACAGAAATCTAAAATTCCCCTCATTGTGCAGATTTTGAGAGATGCTTAATTCAAACAGATTTGAAAAAAGTCAAACTCCTTCTGGTATATATAGGTCCATGATGCAGATTTACATCATTTTAAAACACAAACCAATTTAGTTTAGAATGTGCTTTACCCCTCTGCACAAGACATCTTGATCGTAAAAGAAAAATCAACATTTCTGCACAATTAGCCTACTTGCACTAAATCCTCTTACGCCTCACCTGGTGCAGGAGGACAAACAACAGGAATGTTTGCAGGGAACTCATCTTCGAGGACTTCTGGGCTCTTATTGGCGGCGGACAGCGGTTAAATCCTCTCTGGGAGACTTGGAGAGGTGAAGACGCGCATGCCGCTCGCACATCGCTGTGATCACCTGCGAGTAAAGTGGAGACATTTAGCCTACCTCCTCAAAGCACTTCATGCGCCCCGCGTGTGAGATTCACGAGGAACACGGACGGGGGGTATTTAATTCCCATCAAAGAAAGGAATAATGAACTTTTCCTTACTGTGTTTCAATGGCAATACCTCCCGGTGCGACCATCCTTGTTCAATCCACTTTCGGTCAAGAGTTCTACAAAATCCCCAACCCCCCCCCCCCCCCCCCCCGAACCTCTCCGGTGTCTCGGGATGTTGGAGGAATCTCCTATGAGAGGCTGGGACTCTACGGACGAGACGCGACGTCTACATTCACTCCTCTAAGTTTCAAATCCAGCCAAGTGGAATAAACTAGATTTTGTCCTATATATGATCCAGAAAGGATATTAACACGAAGTTGCCGTGCGCTGGAAGCCCGTATCCCGGAGCCAGCACTGCGGTCAGACAGACAGACAGACAGACAGCAGTCTGTGCGCTCCTCAGCTCTGTTGGATTTCAGTGCGCAAAATCCTCCGCTGCGCGCGTAAAGACTCCAAGGTCGGGCGCGCATCCGTTCACGGAGCCCGGACCTAAACACCAGCCTCTGAAGTCTCACTCTCTCCGTTGAAGAGATAAGCAAGAGTCTTGATGTCACACTTATCCTGGTTTCTTTTTTTTTTTTCGTCCAGCAACATGTCCACGTGTTTAACCCCTTCAACACGGGCAGTCTCAAGCAAAGAATTCATTATTTCAAAATAGGAAGCTTTTTCTTCCATAAGTCTGAATTTATTAGAACAACAAATAAGACATATTTGTTTTATCCTTACGCATTTTAGGTCCACATCAGAAGTTTGTTACTTATTTCTATTTGTGCTGTACTTTCAGCTCAAAGTGTTGGCAAGGCTACTCAAGAGTACACAAAAAAAAAACACGATGATGAATCTTACTCTTTTCATTGTCCTGACCACCAGAGCACATAGCAAAAGGTCAAACTATTTACTCAGTGCTGTGCCACAGGCCATGAGACTGGTGTGTCCAAGGGTCCGTCCGTGGGAGTTTCTCGCCATCTAGTGGTTGCAGATTTTAAAGTTGCTGTTGATTTTGCTGATAGACTCACTGAAAAGGAATGGGTGGGCCACTTCCAGTTTCCTCCTTTGTTATAAATTATTCAAACCAGTCTTTTTCTACTGCTGTCCAACAGTTCAGTCGTTTTGGAACACGAGCGTTTAGCTTCAAAGAATCATGTATCTATATTAAATTATGATATGTTGCATTTATTTATGAATTTATATTTATCTTAATGGCAAATGTTGGGCTTTGATTCAATATTTGGTTTTAACTTTAGACTAGAGGGGAACTTAGATTGTATGATGACTAAACTTGTAGTTTTCAAGGTATAACACAAAGTTTTCTGTATATAATCAATCTTACCAAAAATGAAGATCTGTTTGTAATATTAACTTTATGGAGGACTAAAATCCAACATATTTTACTTTCCCAAAGTTAAGTTGTTATATGAGCACAATATTTGGTCAAGATAGAAAAATGTGAAATTCCCTTCTGATATGTAGTAGATGAAGTAGCATAAAATAGCTAAATTGTAATTACCTTAAAATGCTAGTACTATGTTCTTGAGCAAACACTTAATAACTTTACCCCACTTACTGGACCAAACTAATGGTAGAATTACTGATAAGAAGACCAGAGTTCAGGCCAAAGACTTTACTGATTTGATAATACCCATATACAACTGTCAATCATAGAAATGTGTACCCAGATGTCAACCATGAAGGCATGCAGTCAGAGAGGGAAAGGGCCAGAGTACGCACGATTTATGTGAGCGCCATTTATTTCTACGAAGCATAAATATTCAAACAAACTGTATAGTCTGGACTCATCAATCTTTGCTAATGTTGACTGAAACTGCATGTTTGTAATGAACTGCTATCCTACGCCTGTCCGTCCAACTAATATTAATTCCAAACACAGACCAGGCTGTCCTAGACCATTCACACAAATTGCTGGCAGGTTATAGATATGAATTGATTAATAGAATAAGGCCACTTGATAAGGCTTTGTCACTGATTAAGAAGAGCTTTGACTGACTGACAAGAAAGATACGGCGGAACAATCACATTAGTTAAATAGTTCACAGCCTTTTATTACATTATCGGCGAACTGATTAAACACAACCTATGGAGCCCATACTTTGACATTTGAGGTTAACAAGATGAGAATTTAAAAAATACTCAAGCTCTTGTGACATAGCAAAAGGAAAAAATAGCAAAAGATTTTATATAGTGTATGTCCTGTTTGTTGTTGATGACATAAAAAACAGAGAAATCGCCTTTTGGAAGAATGTATCTTAATATACTTAGCACCACCATCTGGTTAAATACTAGAATCACCTTGGACATTTCCAACAATCACCATGATGGTGCAAAACCTTTGCATGGAGACTCTGATAGTAAGTGAGGTTGAAAAGCATCTGTCTCTACAAAGGGACAGCATGGGTTTCGAAGAATAATCTCTTGACTGAATTAGCTCAGACCTTATTTTACTTCCTGTTCACAGGACAAGGCCGACAACTATCTCACTCCGAAGGCAAGCTCGATTCTTGTGAGATTTGAATCATGAGAGAAAACAGTGTAGCAAACCATCTGGTATGTCAGATAACTATCGGTCTCCAGCGCAACACAAGGGCAAACCATGGTCTTTAAACACTTCTTATCTAATTATCAATAGGTGCAGCAACACATGTATAGACTAATTTGACCTGTAATGCTGTCCCTTCGTTGTATGCCCTTTTAAGTCTTGCTGTTTGTTCCCTGTAATTACTAAATCTGGTCCACTTTAGTCTCTTCTATCTAATTTTCTTTTCTTTTCTGATTTACAATTCATATCATATAATACAGATCATTTTCTTTTATTTGCTTAATTGTCAGATTTGTTTCCTTTCTATTGATAGTTTTGCACCTTTTCTTAGATTATTTTTACTTTTTAAAAAAAGGTGTTGAGTCGAATTTTGGTATTCTCTGTCCAGTTTGTAACTTGCAGTTTTGGACAAAGAATGATTTACCTCTCTTACTCTTTGGACATCTGTTTGAACCCTGTAGGTAGTTCAATAATTGATCCATGCATAAAATCGAAAAACAAACAAACAGAACCAAAAAAATGTGGCTTTTTGCTGCATCTCTGTACAGTCTTATCAAATCAGTCGTGTCCCACATTAGATCAACAACAGAACACCATAGGCGCTCACAAAAGAAGACTGGCAGCATTTGTGGAGTAAAGGTTGTGTAATTGTGTTATCATTGTAGAAAAACGAGTGTAGTCGCTGGATTATTTTTCTGTACCGTGAAGCAAAGATTGATTACAAAGAGTGTGTATACACTAAGGTGTGGTGTTTGTATCCCACCTTTCTTTCATCTGCTGCTCCAACTCAGGCATGTAAGGCTGAATAGTCTCTAAAAGGGAGGGGTAGGTGATGGGGCAGTTTCTTGAAACGTCCTCCAACAACTGCTGCCTCATACTTACTTAAAGCAGCAAGCCTCACTTTGGTTTTGTGGTGTACCCCTCAAACAACTGCAGGGTTGTGATTTGTTTCTGACAGAGACCTGGACTTTGGGCCTTTTCTGCATGTGGAATTACAGTGCTAATTTCCTTAATGGTGTAATTCTTCTGGTAACAGTATTAAACTAAAAGCTTCTCTATAAAGCCAACAGGTTGTCTGTTGCATAACTTTCTACAGGGAAATATTTGAGGTGCAAACAATTACACTTAATGTCTCTCGTGAGTTTTCAGTGTTCTTTTATTGGCCCCTAATCCTCAGTTTTAAACATGTCATTTTGACAGGTTAAGAAAAGATTACGTAACTGTTTATACATTCCTTTTCATTTGTGAATCATTCTAATCATCACCCTGAAACCAGATCTTATCCTTTTTTTTAACCACTGAAAGAACAATGTTGCGTGAGAGCAAGTAGATCAGTAAAGCTAGACTAGACCAGATTGTTTTCCTGTGTGTTTTTTAAAGGATTCTCCTTGTAGGGGTGTCTTTGTATACTGTCGTTGTGATTGATTTTGGTGGAACAAGGACATGAACATAAAATGGAAAAAAAATCCTAATTGTATCTGATATAGAATGTGTTTTACAGTTGAAAGCAACAGCTATTCCGTGAAGTCTTATCTCAAAACCTACCCCATCGTAGTTATTTTACTCCTCTTTGTCTTATGTTTGTTATTTTTCTAAAGAGAGACGGATCCATGCTCATGGATGCTTGAGATCCTCAGTTAGCATAGTTACAGATATTTTACCTTATATAGAGAGCACACAATGAAACGTCATGGATTGATGAATGCGTTAAACATTTATATCACATCTAGACAAAGGTTTGCTAACTATGATAATGATAAACTGCAAATGCTTAACTTAAAACACTTCCACTCTACTAATGAGACATTTTGTTGGTAATTTTTACAAAACAGAGCAAAGAGTGTTTGTGCCCTCCATTAAAACATTTCTGGGATTAGTCTGGTTCATGCAGATAAATGGGGTCAGGGTGACTTATTATCCTGAATGAACTTTATACTTCACTTTCATAGGTTGACAGTAATAGTCCAAACAACTGAGAAAAAAAGCTGTGGAGAAAAAAAGTAGGAGGAAATTAAAAAATGCTAACGTCAACAATTCTCCTCTGATCTAGTCTCTTTTAGAGAAATAGTCTCTAAAGCAGAAATTGGAAAGCTGCCCATCCCCACTCAATCCCACCGAAACCTTTGTGGACAAAGACCGCCCCTCTTCACAGTTTCAAAAAATGAAGCCCTGATAGTGCCTCTCCTTTTTAAAAAAAAAAAAAAACATTGTGAAAGAATGAGTGGCCTGAAAACATGCCTCTTTTCTGTTTTTGTGGGGGAGAAACACAGCCCATTCCAGAGCCAAAGAAAAACAGTTATTTGTGCCTCAGGCATAAATTCGTCACTTTCCAGGAGTCTTCACAAACCTTCCTCTTGTATCTTACAGTATTTGGGTCAGATGTTAACATTATCACAGTCAGCGCAACGGTTGCTGGATAAGCATGTTGTAACCAAAGTTTAAAATTCCATGCATCACATTGTTGGTTTGATGTTATCAGCCCCCCCCTCCAAAGAGAAGGGTGTTGGTTTCCTATTACAAGCTCCTTTGCACGCCACCGCTCTCATTAGAAATGGTTGCATATATACCTGTTTGCGTGAGACTAAAGAAGTCGAGGGGGGGGAAAAAAAGGGCAAATGCCTTGAAGGCGCGGACGTGTCTGTTTTTCTGTGGGGGGAGGAGTGGGAAGGATCAGCCAAAGCAAACACAGGACTTTGCCCATATGGGGAGACAGCACATGCATTGCAACCATGACTTGCAAGACTGTGTAAGTTTGAGTTCACTTCAAAAACAATCCTACTGCAATAAATACAGTTATTTTAAAGAACATATTACCTGTGCTGAGTTTAAGGGAACACAGCAAAATGATTAAATCACTAAGAGTAGTCAAAGACACAATTGCTAGGACTTTCCCCCCGCCTCAAATTCCACTGGGAATCTCCTCTCTGTCTTCCTGCGGTTATATAAGAGCTCCACTCAAAATGCAGCATGCACTTCCTGTGTGGGATTCAAACACACTCGCTCACTCACGCACACATGTAAAGCCTCCTCTTTTAACAACAGGCACCGCGCTAGTTCTTTCAACGAGTCAGCTCGCAGAGCGGAGAGAAAGGCAATGAGTAGCGGGGTGTGGTTTCCTACGGCGGGACTGCTGGCCTGGCTATGCTGCCTCAGTCTGGGGCCCGTTCAGGGGGGGAAGGTGCTGGTAATGCCCGTGGATGGGAGCCACTGGCTCAGCATGAAGATACTGGTGAAGGAACTTAGCCAAAGGGGCCACCAGATCACGGTCCTGGTGCCCGAAAGCAGCCTGTTGATCAAAACCTCAGACGGCTACGAGACCGAGATCTACAAAGTGCCCTACACCCAAGCCGAACTGGACGAGAATTTCAACAAGCTCAAGGAAGGAGTCTTCATCAAAGCCCCCGGGATCCAAGATTTGTTTGCCAATGTGCAGCGCTTGGTGAACTTCACCTCGCTGCAGGTCATAGGATGCGAGGGTTTGCTGAATGATGGAACTTTGATGAATCGACTGAGGGGATCCGGGTTTGAACTCATGCTCACAGACCCATTTCTTCCCTGCGGCTCTGTCCTGGCGAAAATGTTCTCCATTCCAACTGTTTATTTCCTCCGTGGGCTTCCATGTGAGCTGGACATCAAGGCGAACAAGTGTCCCTCTCCTGTTTCCTACCTTCCTGTGGCTTTCTCCGGCAACACAAACCACATGAACTTCCCCCAAAGAGTGAAGAACTATATGACGTCTATTTTGGAGTCCTATTTGTGCAAAATAATGTATCAACATTTCGATGATCTAGCCAGCCGGCGTTTTGGAGGAGACATGACTTATAGAGAACTAATAAGCCACGGGGCTATCTGGCTTCTCAGATATGACTTTACTTTTGAATGGCCCAGACCTCTCTTGCCAAACATGGTTTTAATTGGTGGGATCAACTGCGCAAAGAAAGCCCCTCTGCCAGCCGTGAGTATGTTAATTTTTAAAAGGATAAACACGCATGCATCCCATCTGGACTCACTTAGGGGCTCTGAGCTCAATCAGGCTAAAGCAAATGGCAAATTCTAATGTAATGAAGTTTCCAAAGTACCAGAAGAGCTCCAGAAAACTGTTTATTCAAGCATTTTTCCTTTTTTTTGTCAACTTGTTAGAATAAATATAGAAGAGACTGAATTTGATGTCTAAACTGATAATTGACAAGAGACACAAAAGTTACTAATTTCTTTGCTGTAATGTGAATAAGAAAAAAACCCTCTGATCTAATCCACTAATCTTTGTATTTAATCGAGAAACCAGCAACACGTCTGAGCTAATGTGAGCTTAAGTGTCTGTCAAGATGACTACCAAGTGAATTGGCTTGTTTATTTGAGATTTACTACATAACCTTGAGGTAGAGCTGTTTTTTCTATTTGTGAGGGGTAATTCAGTGATCCAGATTTCTGGACTCCTGCCAACACACGCTTGGAAAAGGGATGAGGGGCCCTGTTGTGTCAACAGGGATCAAATATTTGCGAAAACAATAGGTTTGTTGATATATAGACACAAATTCGTTTGTTCTTGAAAAATTGACAGGATTCGGTACATTTGCTGCTGATGAAAAATTACTTTGAAGTTTAAGAAAGATCCAACTTTTAGACAGAGAGGGGCTGAGGTTAAAATCTATTCTCATTTCAATTTCCCCTCCCTCTGTGCAGGACTTGAAGGAGTTTGTGGATGGCTCGGGAGATGCTGGATTTGTTGTCTTCACACTGGGTTCAATGGTGTCTGACATGCCTGAGGAAAAATCGAAACTGTTCCTAGATGCCTTTCGGCAAATTCCTCAGAGGGTAAGGATACGCTAATTAAATCACATTCAGGTTTATTCATTTCTTATCTTTTATTTGACTGTACACTCTTTAGATAAAGAGTTGATCATTCATGTGTAACTTATAAAAAACAGTCAAGCACGGATTCAAGATATTTCCACTCTGTAAGTATGTTAAAGGTCTAATCTGCAGGACTTTGCTCTTGGCCTTTGTGCAAACATGCCAAACCCCTTCACTCATTAGCTCAGCACTTTCAGCCAGTTTAAAACCTGCTGCTTTGATTTATGTTTCAGGTTGTGTGGAGATACACCGGCAAGCTACCCAAAGATGTACCAAAGAATGTCCGAGTCATGAAGTGGTTACCTCAGAACGATCTGTTAGGTGTGTTTCATTTCCTATACCTGCTCTTTCATCCTGCCTACATTATCGAGGGGCTGTTTGGGAATAAACTAGACCTGTAATTCTGGTTGTGTCTGTGCTCCTTAGCCCATCCCAATGCTAAACTCTTCATGACCCATGGAGGTACCCACGGTATCTATGAAGGCATCTGCAATGGGGTTCCCATGTTGATGTTCCCCCTTTTTGGGGACCAGGGAGACAACGTGGTTCGCATGGTGTCCCGGGGTGTCGCAGAGAAGCTCAGTATATTTGACGTGACGCCCGAAACACTGTTAGCGACACTGAAAAAAATAACCAACGACAATGGGTAAGGCAACTGGATCAAGAAACGCGGTTTATGAGATGCAGTGATATAGTTGAACTAATCTGATGTCTGTGAGGAAGAGGAGTACAAAAAATGATCAATTTACCTGAATATTTGCTTTTCATCAGTTACAAACAGCGGATGACGGAGCTGTCCCAGATACATCTGGACAGGCCCGTCCCACCTCTCGACTTGGCTGTTTTCTGGACCGAGTTCGTCTTGAGACACAAAGGAGCTGAACATCTGAGGATAGCTGCGCATGATTTGAACTGGATTCAGTACCACAGCCTGGACGTCGTCGGCTTTCTGGCCGTCGTTCTCATAATTGTCTCTTGGCTGACACTGAAATGCTGCCTGTTTTCCATCCGTAAGTGTTGCGGAAAGAGAATTACCAAGAAAAAGTCAGAGTAAAGTATCCCACTAAGTGAGAGGTATGATCCGAGGTGTGGAGTTTCATCGTGGTGAATTGTGCTCTATGGGTGTGTGTATTTACATCATCTGTGTGCACCCATGTGTTTGCAAGACATTTCTGCATTTGGCTGGGAGCACATGTATAAAAATTATTCTGGCTGTGATTGTTTAAAGCCACTTATCACTCCCATAAAAAATTGTATTTGAAACAAATACATCATTCAAAAATATAGCCATTAAATGCTTTGTAACAGTTCAAGCTCAAAGCAAAAACACACATCTTCATTAGTGTTTTCCAGTTATTTTTTTACAGACCTGTGAATTAAATGTTGCTAAATGAATAGTCTTATTTACAAAAGCTCCATTTCCTAAGGTCCACTCATCCTTACCTGATAATTTACTATGTTTTGTAAGACTACATGTCTTAAAAATCAAAAACATCAGTAATGTACATGTGTTTACAAATGTGTTATAATTACTCTTAATTTACTATGATATTGAGATGATATTCATAGTATCTATCAATCAGAAAGTGCTATGCAGGCAAAAAAATCATCTTATAGTAATAAAGCCAGCAGCATATTGAATAGCCTGTGACATCAGAGTAAGGCATTGAAGGACTGTATGACAAGATAAGACAACAGTTGAACAGTTTTTTTGTACAACATGGATGAATAAGTGTTAACTAAACAGACATGATGCACATCTGGAATGGTAAAATAGTTAACCTCTTACCTCTTTTATCTCAGTTTAAACACTGTTTGTTTCCTGTATATTTCTTTCTAGGTAGTGTAGCTTCTTTGTGTAGCTCCTCTGTGAAGAATCTTGAGGGACATTTAGCTTTTTTCCTTTGTTTGGAGTTCTGTGTATTGTACCCATTACAATATGATGGCGCCCATCGATCCACCATACAGTATTTGTTTAAATGCCTTACGTGTGAACCCGACTTGGTGACCTAGGCCATCTTTTTTCCTGTTTTGAATTATTCCTGGCACAGCTCTGCAAAGAAGAATGCGTTTGATTTTCCAAACAGAGAACTATGATCGCTATTATCATGATAAACAATATGTTAATATGGCACTATAAACAAAAACAAAAAGGAAATATTATATAAGTCCAAAGACATCTATACTTTTAAAAACTAACATATACGTTTTCCGAAATAGTAAGAAATTGAAACCCAGAAAACACGACATACTGCAGCTTGGTATTGAATTGTTTCTGCAAAACCTCCATGAAATGAGCCTATAGGTGCTAATAACCTGGTGCTCCACCTTTCACATCTTTTTGCAGAACACAAATTTCATCGAAGGATTTTTTTTTTTCTTCATATTTAAACTTGTTAGAAATCTTGACTAAAAATCAGTCCCATTCTGATTGTATCAACTCACAGTTACATAAAAGGGAAGGGAAGCGCTTGCACGTACTTCAACTTCCGTCAAAGAAAGTGAGAAGTAGCTGAGGTGTTGCATCAGACCTAAGGGGGGGAATAACTCAATAACCCTCCCGTTCATGTTTGCTGTTGATCGACTACAGCCTGAGTAAATGGCGAGGTCCAGTACTGACAGCTATGTATACTACTGCATACTGCTACATACTGTAAATGCACTAACTCATATAACTCAGGTTCAATAAAAACCTTTGTTGATTTACATATTTCCTCAGTCCTCTTTCTCAGTCTTTATTCCTCTTTCATATAATAGTTGTGTCCCACAGACACAATTGATTCTCATTTAGATATTAACCATCATGTCCATGTTGTAATTTATCTACACTGAAGATACTGAAAGTTGGCAATCTGCATACCAGGTAGATCAGTATCTCTTTGTATTACTCTCTTACTCCCCATGGCCAAATGTTCCATTAATCTAAATTTTTTCTGTGCTTATATTGTAAGGCAACCGTTATCCAGAATATAAAGCACTGAAGCTTTGGTCTTTCTCTTTCAGAACAACTCTCTCTGAACTATACCTGCTAAGGTTTTCACCAGTTTTGTCGAATAATTCTCTGAAAATCAGATTAACTTGTGTAATAAATGTTGCATTCACGCTTTATGAATCTTAGAAATACCTCTCTTACTTTAAGTCAACAACATGATGTTTCCTTCATTTAAGTATACAACCAGGAAGCTAATGTATAAACTCAGTTGCCCTCTGAGCTGAAGTTAGTTTAATTTAATTCGCAAAATGAATGTTGATTTATTATCAACCAGCTAGTCATCCTTTTTCATGGTGCATGATTTTTGGAAAATGGACTTGGCTAAATTTAGTTGTAAAGTGGTTTAAAGGGTAAACCTGCCACCCACACACACAGGTAGGTTTCATAGTTTGTGGTCTGTGCACAGACACCAGTGGAGCTGCATAGCGCTCTGTTGAGGTACGACCACCTGTTGACCACGTAAACGCTGGGGTTATGTTGGCAGAAACCTCTTTTTTCAACCCCTTGTCTTCCTCTTCCTCAGAAAACCGGTTCTAAAAGTAAATCCCGCAAATGGCCGTTGAAAGGAAGCTGAATGACTCACCCCCTTCACTCCACCATCTGTAGCATTTTAATATCAAGAGGTGGACTCTACTTAATCTCAAGAGTTCATCACCAACAATTTCAAAGTATATCAATCCACTAATTATCCATCCAGGCTACAAACCTTTTTCTTAAAAAAAACAGCTTTCAGTATATGAAGTGAAGTTCAATTCTTTAGAAGTCACATTCTGTGGAATCGAGGTCAAAAGGTATGCTTTAATGTTTGCCTCCACGTGTTTGGCTGTAGGTGAAGCAGCGTGTGTGGTGGAAAGTGAGAGTTGTATAGAGCTTTGTGAGAACTGTGGTGGGCTTGGCTCAAACACGTACCCACATAAAAACTACCAGTCAACCTCATGCCCTCCTTTAAAATCATGGTCCTCAATAGACAAAGTGTCTACCAAGAAAGAGGTTGTTAGCAAAACGGCTCTAAACGGCTGATCTTAAATCTGATCAAAATACTGTTTATAAATGAAAAAAAAAAACATTAAAGGGACCAAACCGAAAAAAATTAATAAAAAAGACAAAGAATCATCAGTCCAAACCATTAGACCAAAGACACATTGGCAGCTTTCTGAAATGAGGATATATTGGGCTCATCTCTGACACGTCTCACACCCGCCACATGCAGCAGTCAGCCAAGTGGGACTGCAGCACCTGCTTTTGCATCAACATTTTTGACACCTACCCACAAAGTTTCCGTTTCTGATAGTTTGGAGCTTGACTAGAAAAGGTGGTGGTCGGGGGCACAGCGCACAACACTCTTCTGCCTTTTCTCTCCACGCGACCATGACGGGCACCTGCTGCATCGCTTACGTCCTCCTGCTGGTCCCCTTTACCGGTAGGATCAGGTGAAATCCTTCTAAAATTCAATTGAGAATGAGATCAATTCAGCTACAAGCTGTGTAGTGATATGAAATGTTCTTCTGTGGAAAGGAGCAACAGGGGATGGTATAATTGGTGGAAGGGTTGCAAAGGCTCACTCCAGACCCTACATGGCATCCCTCCAGTTTGGAAATCATCATTCATGTGGAGGGATACTTGTTCGAGAAGACTACGTTCTAACTGCTGCACACTGCAAACAGTGAGTTTTTTTAAGTGAAAAAATACTTTTTTTTTTTACAATAATTTCCACTGCATAAGAATTCATCTCCATATACAAGCAAGACTAAAAAAAAAGTTGTAATATTTTGTATGTAGTACGTTTCAAAATGTTTAGCAAACATGTTGAATATTATTATTTTCAGGCCTCAAACTATGACTGTGTTGCTTGGAGCACATAACAACAAGGAGACCGAGAAAAGTCAGCAAAGGATCCTTGTGGCAAAGTATCACCAGCATCCACGATTCACCGGAAAATACGATTATGATATTATGTTACTTAAGGTAAGCTAAAACTGCTAAAAAATACATAATACATTGAGATTTAAAAAATAAACTCAAGTATGTTATGATTTTAAGTTGATTTGAAGTTTAAAGTCTTCTGGTATTTCATGATGTCACATTTGAACTGATGTGTTGCTGCTCTTTGATGAGAAATCCACATTAAACTCAAATGGAAAGTGAATAGAAAAAGCCATTTGAAATACAATGAAAAGAAAAAAAACGTTCCCCCTTTTCTTTACAGTTAGAAAAAAATGCCACGCTGAATAGGTTTGTGAAGCCCATTGGCCTACCGAAGAAAAACGGGAAAATCCCTGCCAACATTAACTGCGTTGTTGCTGGCTGGGGCCGGACTGGAGACAAAGAGCCTCCGTCAGCAGTTCTGAGGGAGGCCCCTGTGAAGATGCAATTCAGCCAAGAGTGCAAATACCTTTGGGGAGAGTATTTCAATCAGGACCATATGATTTGCACAAAGGCTAACAAGAATAAAGGAGGGATATGCCAGGTAACCACATACAGCTCAGACCACAACAAACTACGTTAAACGATATCAGAGTGCATTTTCATTTTAATTTTGCGTTTTTGTTTTTAGGGTGATTCAGGTGGACCGCTCATCTGCAACAGCAAGCCTCAAGGCATAACGGCTTTCACTGCAGCAGACAACTGTGAAAACCCAAAGTATCCTCATGTCTTTATTAAAATAGGTTTCTTTATGCCCTGGATAAAGAAAGTGATGCTAGAATGAGGAAAAGCTGCTGCATGATCTTTCTTCAGTTGTTTAGGTTCGAGGTTAGTAGTGTGTGTAGAAATGTGGATGTTGTGAAAAATAAAAATCAGAATCAGAATCAAACTTAACATTTTTTATTTGAGCATGTTTGTTAGTTATTTACATAATTACATTTATTTGGAATGAGAGGTGAGGTTGGTGGGGCTTATGGGTGATTTTTTCTAACAAAAACCAACAGATTCGATGATCAAACCGCAGACCACTGCCTCTGCATTCAGGACATTAGTCATAGTGCAAAGTTTTGAAATTGAACCTCTTCCTGTCTGTGAAACCTGTCATCTGCAGGAAAAGTAAAAACAAAACACAAAAATAAATAAAGACGTATTTAAAGAGACAATCACCTTCAAATGGTCCTGTGCAATCTAATTAGTCACAATGATGTTCTAATGTTAAGTTTTGTCAGAATTTACTTTGTCCCAGTTTTTTGGAAATAATTTGCTCAAAAGAGAAACAGAAAGTATTAGACTCACTTGACTTGGATCTTTGGTGAAGTATCTCTTCTCTATTACCTGTTCAGAGATGTAAGACATGACACTTAGCATATACTCTTCGATTTGTCGAAAGAAGGCTTTGCAAAAGTAATTGAGATGGAAATTCATGTAAGATTATCATTCGCATAGACTTTCAATGTTTAAAATAATTGTATGGTTTATAATAATATTGTAATAACAGAAAGCCTATGCCTATAGCTCTTCTAAATGATCACATTCTTCATCAGAAAGTGTTGGAAAGTATTGGGTGATAGAGCCACAGAACATAAATGTCTCACCTTGTCAAAGAACCTGCTAAGTTTCACAGCATTTGATGTGCCAGCAGCAAGGTATCGTGGGTTGGTGCAGTCCTGAAAAAAAAAAAATACAGCACTTCAGCTACAAAACCAAAACTTTTTTTTTCCAGGTGTCATTCAGTACGGTATGTGTTAGTGAATAAATTCTGTGTTCAAGGGATGACAGATTTTTAAAAAATTATTAAAAACAAAAGTAATAATCTTTATCAATACACAGTTTCAATGTGTTGCACTTGATATTGCCACTAGGTGGCCCTAAAAGCCTGATTTTTAAATTGTAGATCAGAGCCAAAGTGTTTCAATAGTTTTTTTCTTTAAAATAGGGGAATTAAAAAAAAATAAAAATCAATATTCAATTTCATGTAAAATATTAGACTCTATTCACAAAAAGTGTGTGAATAAATGTGTGTTCTACAGACAAATAAAAAAGGCTTTAAAATATGATTGTACTCATTTATCACAATGATATAGTAGTAATGGGTCTATTGCTTTCACCCACAAGATTGATCTCTTCTGCATTGAAATCTTCGGATAGGAAAGTCGTCCGGGTGAGAACGTCACTGCGTTTGCTCTCTGGAATCTGGTCAAACTTGGTTCCAATCAGCAGTAAAGGTACTGGGTTCTCAGCAAACTGCTCCCTGTCATAGTCACTGGAGCCAGGAGAAAAAAAGAAAAAGAAAAGAGGAACCATTTAATCTGTGTTTCATTTTAAAACAGAGTGTAGAAGTTATTCTTTTGTAAAAACAAACATTACCCATTTGAGACGATTACTCCTGTCGGAGAGGAATCCTTATTCAATGCTTCTAATGACCAGCGGTAGAGATTCTGGGAGGATTTCTTATTGGTCAAATCATGTACCAAAATTATTCCTAGAAAAAAAAAAAGCATAAATGGACAAAGAATATTTGTACAATAATTCCATACAATGTTAGATTAGTCTGAATACTTTTTTAAAAATCCACTTTACCATTAACTGAATTATAGAAGACTGCTCTGGTGCTTTTGATACTGCTGGCACTACCAACAGATCCTCCAACATCCCAAAGCTCAATGTAGAAAGTTTTCTCCTCTGGGGTTCCCTCCTTATAGTCTTGAACCTGTAATTGAATAATTTATGTTTTTATTAAGTGTTCATGAATGATTTAAAGAGCAAAACGCATGATCTCAGAACATCTCCCAAATGAACTGGACACATTTGAGATATTTAACCTACCCGCACATCCACAGAGCAACCAACCGTCCAAGAGGGGTTTCCTAAAACCTGATTCTGGCATAGAAGATGGACCAAGGAAGATTTGCCTACCCCTAAAAATGTCAATAAAAAAAGCGGATAATTGAGAGTGTGTTAGCTCAAGAATCTCTGGTGTTTGCTCTGACAGTAGACTCCGACAATAAAACTGCTGCTAGCAAGATAGTGACAGGGCAAAAGCACCACCATGACCGACTTAAAAAGCCGACACACAGTAGAAACGGTTATTCCTTCAGAAGTAGTTGTCAGTTATCGGAGTGTCTTAGCCTGAAATAATCAGTATTGCTACTGACAACGCGTTAATTACGAGAGGATTTTAAATACTGCAAGCTACATCAGATGATAAGTTTATGACTCTTAATAAACCCTATGAACAGGAAAAGCTGAATTATCATGAAATAATGTTAGAAATAGTTTTTTTTTAAAGGCAACGTACATATCCATGTGGAATAAAATGTATAACTTGTAGAAAACTCACCAGAATCTCCCAAAACTAAAACTTTTACCCTATCAAGAGAAGCCATTTTTTATTTCTGAGTCCTCCGGAAGAAAACACAATAAACCCCGCCTATAGCAAGGACTTCTTTAGTTTGATTGGATAAAAGAATGTAAAATAAAACCAGCCCATTCGCTGAAATAGAAATTCGTCACAATTATTCAGTTTTATTGGTTATTCACTGTCTTTTTATTTACGTGGCCAATAGAAATGTAAGAGCAATTCGCTGCCGCTTCGTTTGTCTTTCCGGTGTTCTCTCAAAATAAGTGAAGTATCCAAGCTCATTTAGCAGTGTACAGGCTCTGCTATGCAAGTTGATTAATCGGAATAATTGTAGCTTTATTGCAGACAAAGTAAGCGTGTAACATTACGGTACTCTGAAATAATGTTGGGAAGGGGTTCTTGTGTGTAACAGATGGAGCAGAAAGCTTGAAGGGTAAGCTAGTGTTAACCGGCTAATGGCTAAAGACAAAAAGATTAATGCTAGCAGTAAATATGAGGATTTTTTTTCTTTTTGGATTTGAATATGACAAGATTATTAACAACCTCGTGCATCAGCTGTCAGGTAGCTGTTTGATGGATCTATTCTGGCCAGTAGTTGTGGACAGCTAGCCACACTGGTTGTTGTTTTAGTTAGCTAGCTAACGCCTAGCTAAATAAAGTTGTTTAGGTTGAGTTTGTGTTGAGTGTAGGTTAGATATTGTTGGGTGTCACGTCGTCATGCACTTAAAAATAATCAGGGTTAGAAGCCCGAAACGTCAGCTGTTTGAACCAAGTTTCCATACACATAAGATAAAGCCAAGAAGGAAGACATGTTTGGTATTTCCTGTTACTAGAATGCTTAATTAATGTTCCAAATCCTATAAGCCGTGGTATCTACGATGTCATTAATTACTTTGCTGCATCTCAGTATTTTAAAGTTTTATTGTCTCCACAGCAGCGAAGAAAAATGATTGAACCAGAGCTCCTAACGGAGGTCCCTGCATCATTGAAGCGACTTGCCAAGCAAGTTGTAAGAGGTTTCTATGGTGTGGAGCATGCCTTGGCCCTGGATGTGCTCATCCGTAACCCGTGTGTACGTGAAGAAGACATGCTGGAGCTGCTCAAGTTTGACCGCAAACAGCTGCGTTCTGTACTCAACACCCTAAAAGCAGATAAGTTTGTGAAGTGTCGAATGAGAGTGGAGACAGCTCCTGATGGCAAAACAACACGGCACAACTACTATTTCATCAACTACAGGTTTGATTTTTTTTTACTAGCATTTTACAGCAAAAATGCTGGTGATATCAAATCTGAATTTTTGTTTCTTCCTTTTTTTGTGGTCATTTTACCTATAAGGGTCCTGGTCAATGTTGTCAAATATAAACTGGATCACATGAGGCGGCGCATTGAAACGGATGAACGAGACTCCACTAACCGGGCATCCTTCCGGTGTCCCTGCTGCTTCTCCACCTTCACTGACCTGGAAGCTAACCAGCTTTTTGATCCCATGTCAGGTAAACGCTAAACGCCAACCATCTTGGTCCTATTGTACTTTTGAGTTTGTCATTATTTTGATACTCTAGTCTTAATCCGACTTACACAAAGTTGGAGCATGAACATCACACAAGATGAGTGTTGGTGCCATTTTCTATGGAGTAATTTATGCTCATGTTTAGTTATTATTTTGGATGATTTTGGTTCTATGTTTTCATAGAATATTTATGATAGCAGTTTACTAAGTTATTGTTTTGCTAATTATAATTGATTTTAGTTTAATCTGAATTTATTTTAATGTTTAAAATGATCTTCACTAAACAGCCAATAGAAACTGACGCTGAGCGATAACGTTCGGAGCTCGCGCTTTGTTGAATGTAAACTGACGTTTTTTGTCTGTTTAGAATGTTCAGTAAAGACGGGGTGAATACACCGTTTTCTTCGTCGTTAAAACCTTAATACGCGTAGACTCGTTCTTCCCGTCTGAAAGAGTGGTTATTTGCATTCGTCAAAGAGAAGAAAGTCAAGAAAGGACATTTAGCCACTACAATGAGTTCAAGTCAGCTTTTAATGTGATGCACTATTATCTATCATTTGTGGTGTGTTGAGTGAATCGCCTCTAGATGGCAATGATGTCATACATTGAGTTTATGTCTTTAGTATTGGTTTATGTAGAAGTAGTTTTCTGTCCAGAACTTTGCTTCTCCATGTGCATGATGCCACCAATAGTTTTGTCAAGATGATAGTATTTTTCCTACAGCTAGATGTGCTAGAAACAATGGAATAGTATTTCAAAAGTTGTTCAACTGTTTTTTTTTGTTTGTTTTTTTTGTTAGTTTTTTGCGGTCAAAATTCAAGTCCCATCAGTTTAACAGTTGTTATTTGGAGACTCTAGAAATATTTAAATGAACAACTTAAAGCTCCATGCTTACAACTTCCGGCTTGAGGACTGAGGGCTAGTCTGCCTATTCCTTTGCATTTGTGTTTATGTCATATGTTGCTGCTGGTCTCTGTTTGAGCTTTGGAGGCAGTAACTTTACTCCCTGACAGAATAAGTACTTGGAGCTCTTGTGGAATTGTGATTGACTGTTTGCCTCTGCAGGGTCAGCAACGCTCAGTGTGTTCTCAAGGGGATGGGAAATGACACTGTTGGTCTTACAGCTCAATCTGGCCCAGTAAAGAGAGCCAAAACCCTGCAGCTCTGAACTCTCATAGTGGGCATTATGAATGCTGTCGTGTGTTTTGGGGAATAGGCTTTTCTTTTTTCCTGTACCTCAGATGCAGAAGCAACCTGTTTGGACATGTGTGCTCCTTGTTTTTCTCTCTCATATGAATACAAGGAGACAAAGCAAATGTGAAGTCTGTGCTAATTTTAGAACGGATCTGTTATTGAAACTAAGATCAGCAAGAGAAGCAGATGGTCACATGTGCCCTTCGCTCACTGTTAAGCAAAGATTGAGGCACAGTGTTCCGCAGTCCTTAAGAATATATTTATGAAATTATCCACACAAAGAGATCAACACTGATGAATAAAGCTATTTAGCTTGTTTTTGTCATTTGCTTTACCCTTTTTTGTAATTTAAAGCCACAGTGCTCAGAGGTTTTTTCTTCATTTGCAGGAACATTTCGCTGTACTTTCTGCCAGACAGAGGTAGAAGAGGATGAATCTGTTTGTCCTGATGGCAGGACACTGGTAGCACGCTTTAATGAGCAAATCGAGCCCATCTATGCACTCTTACGTGAGACGGAAGATATTAACCTGTCCCATGACCTGCTGGAGCCTGAACCTGCTGAGATCCCTGCTCTGAAACAGAGGTCAGTTCCCACAAGTCTCACAGCAGCACACCATTTGTGACCCGTGTCAGGATCTTATTGGTCCACGTGGGGTTAGAATCTGCTTCTCAGCAGGAATAGCAGCAGTAAGTTAGACTTGATTGGTTGGCATTTCTTATCTAATAAGATATTCAATGAAAATTTCTCCAGCCGGGAACGCGCTGCAGCTGCTGGAGCAAATGCCGGTGGTCAACATCGCGAGGCCTGGTCTAACAAAGGATCTTCCTACGCTGACCTCTACACCCAGAATGTGGTGATCAGTATGGAGGAGCAGGAGGAGCAACAGAGGCAGGACAATGAGGGCAAGGCGCCTAAGGAACGGCCAGTATGGTTGACCCACAGCACTGTCCAGGGTGCTTACAGTGAGCCTGACGCTCTCAAAAACCGTAAGTGGGTCGTTCTTTGCTCATAAATACAGTATCATGGATTTCTGTTTATTTTGTTTCTTAATATACACATTTTTTTAAAATCAATTTTTGCTTCTGTTTTTTCCAAATTTGAATTTAGTGGGGCAAAATGAAATTGGCATCTTTTCCTACTGTGACCAATTACTCCAGACAGCTCCTTGGACATTAGCGATTATCTCACACGGGCCGGTTTTACACATTCATTCTGCTCAGACGAGTGTTTGAATTATTTACAAGTTTGTTTATGGCATCTTGGAAAGTCTACAGTTATGGGATCTTCTGACATGATGGCTGCTGACAATTCAGTGATATTGGCGAACTTCATAATTCACTCAAATCTACTTTTCAAGACTTTTGGACCATGTTTTTCCAGGCTCACAGAATTCAGCTTGAAAACACTTGCAGTTTAATTTGCTTTAGACCTCCAGCAGTGACACCCTTTGATATTATTTTATATTATTACACAAAGTCCTCCTGTGAGGACGATGATGTTGGATTTCATCACATTCAGTTTTCTGGTTTAATCATTGAAATTCTGCTGCTTGTTCACGATGGGGTGTATTGAGCTCACTGGGTTTTCAGAATATGAAAATTTGTGGGGAAGATTGACTTTTTAAAAGAAGAATTCAAACTTGCATGTGGCAGAAATTCAAAGTCAAAGATAAGGAAGACTGGCATTGTTTCTGTAACCAAGTGCATGCTGCAATGGACCAGGTCAGGCTTTCGTTCTGCCATAGAATCACATTTTATTGGTATCGAGCTGAGCGACTGTTGCTCATAAAGTGTTTTCCTGTAGAAATTCCCAACCTAATGAAGGTATTCTGTCTCTATGATGTGCCTCTGCATCTGTCTTTGAAGATTTGTTTTCCTTTGATGCTTGCTAAAAGAAATATCCCTACATCTTACCGTAACCTATTTCAGCTGTCGGCGTGCAAACTAGACAGGCCACCAGTTCATCACAGAAGAAGAAATGTTTTCAGTTGGCACCAAAGTTATTAAAGGGGATGAACTGTCTCCTTGTCAGTTTAATGTTTGCCCAATGCAAAGCAATAAGTTGTTGACTATGGGCGAGAATCAACAGGTCAGAAATTGGAATCGGATGGAAAATTGCAATTGATATTTGGCCGGTGATTGGACCAAGAAATTGTCAAAGCGTCAGAGTCCAAACAATCAACATATTTTTACAAGCTGAACATGTCAATAAATGAATCCTCATTATGGTGGTTGTCACCTTGATCTACCTGCAGCGGCCACTGTTTGACTTTGGATCCAGCTGTTGTCTTGATCACTGAATAGTTATTTATTTTTCTCCTAAAAACATCATGTTGCCCATAATTAAAGCTAAAAAAAAACAAAATTATTCTGAGGCTTAGAATTGTTTTACCTTGGCCAAAACCTTAAAATCTTGAACTTCCTTATATTATTTCTAAAAGGAATCTATCTCCACAGGTGGAGACATCATACCCGGAGCCCAGGATGGAACAGCTGGTCAGGAAATGGGTAACGCAGATGAAAATGAAGAGGTGATGCGTGCGCTTCTCATCCATGAGAAAAAGGGAGTCGCTGGTGCAGGTGTGGGGGGAACAAGTGCTGCTGCCAGGGGTCTTGTGTCTGCGACGGCTAACGCCAGCGACTCAGAGAGTGACACCAGTGAGTCGGACGACGACTCTCCCTCCGGGCCTCCAGCTGCCGCGGCCATTATGCATCGTGGCAAGGAAGAGGACGAAGAAGAGGACGAGGATGACTTCGAGGAGGTGGGGGATGAGCCGATGGTGATGGTGGGAGGTCGGCCGTTCACATACAGGGAGGTGAGCCAGAGGCCGGAGCTGGTGGCGCAGATGTCTGTGCAGGAAAAAGAGGCCTACATTGAAATGGGGCAAAACCTCTTCCAAGACATGTACTTCTGAGCACACTGTCAAAATTAGGAGGGAGGGAGGGAGGCTTAAGTTGCTGTGTAGAATTTCTCAAGAGGAAAACATTATGCTGCTCAAATATCTTCATTTTATGTAATTTTGAAAGTAAGCAAACATGCTTGGACAGTGTTGCCTCAGTGATCACACCTGTAGTATTTTTTTGTCTTATTTTTTATTTACAAGTATACTCAAAGTCACCAGACCAAAAAGGAGCTGGATAGCAGCAGAGTGCCAAGCCTGATTCTTATATATATCTTTTTTTGTTTTTTAAATGTTTGCTTCTGTTTCATTTATCTATACATCTGTCTGCACATGAACTGAGCTAATGCCTCAAGTCAGTGTTATTGAATCGGCATCACATGTTTATAACTCAAGAACTGCCAAAATATGTGAGTACTGGGCAGAGCTCAGGCCGAACACTGAAGGACCAAACCAGGTCTTTCTCTCAGATTTAGTTTCTTCTGGCACACTTTACCAGACCGTCTTTAAAAGGTCACTTCATGTAAATACAGAAAGAAAGAAGATGCTGGTGAATTGTTGCAGTTAATAGCAAATCTATTGTATTTTTGGAGAGGCTGTAATAAAATGATACTAGAAAAATAGAAGTGTGCTAAATGTGCCGATACAAATGGAAACCAATTTCATGCAACTGAGGGTAGAATGAGGACACTGTACAAAAATATGACTCACAGGCAGTTAAGAATATTAGAGTTGTGAGTTCATTGATGTGCAATCTGCAGGGCAAATAATGTACTCAATTTTCTGTTTCTCATATAAAATCCCTGGTTAAAGCTCCCAGTGAGACTTTTCCTGTTTATGTCTGGTCCTGTTAAAGATAAAATCATTAATTGGGCGTGTCTATACTAGGAAAAGGCACAGCCTGCACTCCTGAACATGTTACTGGAGGATATAATGTATTTTGCGGTTTGCTCAGTAATGATTACTTTGATGTAACCACAGCAACATGTGACACTGGGTCGGCTGCTCACATTGAGAGCGATATCACCTTAAAGCCAAGCTCTGAACACTGATGTGGGGATTGTTTTTTGCAGAAAAATGGTCCGTTCAAATAAATCTGTAAAGGCTTCAAGCCTAAACATGACAGACTTTAATTTAAGACTAAGTTCACCCAATAATTTATTGACCCTATTCCCTTATTTTATTTTATTTTTTTAAAGATTTTGTTGGCTCTAGTGGCCTTTAATTACAGTAGCTTGACGACCCTATTCCCTTTTTAGGAATGATCTTCACTTTAACATGTTTTTTACATTTTTGAAATGTATATTTTGGTTTGCAGACAGTTCATTCAGACCTGCAAGATTACCGTAAAACTGTATTCATTCTTAAATGCCATTTTTAGACATCAGTTCTTGCATAGAAACAATCAGATCATTGCTCGGAACGGTAGAAATCCTAAATTCAACAACTGTTAAACTAAGAAAACAAGATGACAGCCGCTCTGTGTTGAATGTGGCTTTCCGTGGAGCATCTTAAGCTGCAAACGAAGCCGTCAGCCAAACTAAAGCGCCATCTGACGACGGAACACCCAGAGCATGCGGCCACAGTCGTGTGACATATTCAGCCCATTCAGAAGCCTCCGTTTAAGCTTGCGCGTCCATCCATGGACTTGCGTGCTCTCAACAAACAGATTTCCTTCACAGAAATGGCGCATCTTCTTTCATTGGGAATCTGATGAAAGACCAAGTTGCCTCCCGTCTCTCTGCAGTCAGCCGGTGGTGTTCAGCACAAACGTTTGACATCGTGAGGACGATAATTTTAGCTTTTCTCGTGCTGTCAGGATGCCACACGCGAGATTTCAGCAACACTTTTTTTAAATGAGTGTCCTTAAGTCCTGTGGCCATGACAGTTTTGATCCCCTTCCCGCTGCCTGTCCTCTGACTCATTCTCCTTTCTAGCTGCACCGCACGCATCCAGACGGCGGCAGCCTGCCTTTTAACTGCTTTTCTAATTTGTGTGAAAGTCTTTTCAGAGTTATGGGAATGTATGTGTGTCTGCGGGAATGTTTTTATTTTTTATTTTTAATTTTTAAATGTTTTGTGAACAGTTGCTGAAAAGTTATGATTGAGGCAGAAAAGTAGAATAACCACATGTGCTTAGGGTGACATTTTAACAAGATGACTTCATATAGTTTCAAGATAACACAAGTAAATGAATGGATGCAGGTTCTTTTCAACAAAGTAATTTTCATATAAAGCTTTGCATGCTAGATGAGTCATAAGATAAAGTCACAGTAAGTCCATTAGATCCCAACGCTTGGAATTGTATTTTTTTTAATTAGAACATTTCATGGTCTGCAGAGAAGCTCGGAGAGGTAAGGACCTCTGTGGTAACCCTACAAGCCCATACATTCGTTTCAACATGGAGGATGGACACCTGTTGGGAAGAACCTGAAAGGTCAGGCTGAAAACAGGACCAGGGCTCATTAAAACAGCCCCTGCCCTTCAGGACAGCTCAATTAAAAACTTAACCTCATGCTGTTCCATTGATCTACCGAGGCAGGTCTGGGCTACTAGGGGGTGCTGAACAGAACATGGTGGTGAATGCGCCAAGCTGCAAAAAGTCAGGGGACCTTGAAGAAGAGGTATGCCGTTCCTATTTGAGTCAAGGTAAAGGTTATGCAATAAGCCAGGATGTGGACACTTAGGTTTGACATCCATACTTCTTTTACCTCACATCTCTTATTGTTCAGTGACAGGAAAGCTCGTTGGAGATTTGTTTGTGAAGGAAAAATGTTTAATAAAGAGGGAATTAAAGTGAGAAAGGATTGGAACCTGGAGTGTGGCGGATTAATGGGTTGTGTAAGTATGATTGGGTGCAGCCTGGCACAAGCAGGTTGTAATGAGCTTCATGAGGTTTTCTTGAGAAGATTACATACAGATTGATTGATTGCTGATGCTTCTGTCACTCCTGATCCGACAAAGCTTGAAGATTAGCAACTTAATAATCGACCCGTTTTGTTTTCTGTCTGACATTCAGACCTGCATCCCCTTTGATCGCCTACTTTGAGGTCTTCTGAAGACAATCACTGTATATGTCTTTATGGCAAAGTGTCATGTGACTAGAAACAGCTTAACATATTTGAATATAACATGAATTTCCTCAAACATCTTGGAAAAGTTAAGCGCTGAAAAGCGTGCAGAAAAAAATGGTGCAAGTGAGTGGCTTTGGCCTGAAAAAGAAGCAGGGCTAAATCTTACAGAATTTACAACATCTGAGTCATGAGTTTTCGTAGACTCTGTCATTTAGAAATTAAATCTTTGAGGCAGTGATTGAGTTGGTGGCACTTGAACTGAAAACCAGTGAATCAAGTTATTTATTTCTTTAGTTAATATTTTTCTAATCTGATGACTTTGCAATGAGCAAACGCTAAAGTGAGCACGTCGCTTACAGATTATGTCACAATTTGTGTTCTTAATGCTTGATCTGAAGTCAAAACTATGGGCAAATAAAAGCAAGCACATGTTGTCGAAAGCACAGATGAGAAAAATCTCATTAAATCTTTTGCTAATTTTAATGTTGAAACTGAAAGAAAAATATTTTTTTCTATTTGATCATTCTCATTTACCCAAAGCAAAATATAAGCCAACCACATTGATTTTTATCAGCATTAACTCGTATTAAATTCCTTGTTCAAATGTACCAACAGAAGCGGAACGATGTTTGGCATTTTTAAAATATTTATGTCATGTTCTGATTTTGTTTGGTTTCTTCATCATTGCCTGTCAAAAGCAGCAAATTACTGATTGCTGTCTGCACATTAACATATTCTCTGATGCATTCTCTTTGTGGCTTAATGAATGCAAAGCCATATAATCAGTCAAGACTGATTAGATGGCAGCATTTCTAGCCCTCTACATGCCTTTTCTTGTCACTCTGCATCACTGTTCCTGCACCACGAGCAAAGGACCTCTTGAGAGCTGATTTGAATAGACTATTGACCTTTGCTCATGGCTTTCTCCACAGGAAAATGTAACTTTTTTTGCTTTTCTCTTATGAACAGGATCTTTCTTTATTGAATGATTTGTTGATAATTGTTTAACTTGCAACTTAAATATCTGGAATTGACCAAGTTATTCTTAACATTTGTGTGAAAAAATAAGTCCAAAACTGTTGTGGGTTTCAAATAAAACATCAAAACCCTTTTTTTTTTCTCAGAACTTCTATATTAATATGGCAGTGTAACATAGCAGTGTGAGACATGGTGATGGCATTATCCCCCTTCCCCCTCTTGGCCTCCAACTGTCTCTCCTCATAGGCCTGGAACTCTCCAGGCCCTGTCATCCTGAATGCCTCCACTAGTTGCTCTCACTGGGCTTCCTGCTCCATCGGGTCACATGGTCCAATCACCCACCTCAGCTTTTTTTTTTTTTTCAGCCCCCCCCCCCAGTATGCGGCACATAGAGGACAGGTTTCAGTATGCGTTTGCCAGATTGTCTACGGTGCCACAGCCTGTTATCCGTCTGACTCCTGCCTGTCGCCCGCATCCTGCCCATCCTGTCTGCTCTCCTTCATCACATGCCTGTTTGGCCCGATGGTCCCAGATTTAGAAGAACTGTCTTTGTCCCAACCGCCAAGTCCCGGGGTCTGATTTTTGTTTGCACTTTTACCAACCAGACGCGTTGCGCTGCCTTCATTTACCGAGCAACTACGTAGTGTCGATTGCAGTATCCTACCATGAGCGATGGCCTTGCAGTGCTAACATGTTCTAATTAGCTTTAGCCATCTAGAAAGGAAGCTGGCCTCTGCATAGTTGTTCAGAAGTTGAACAAATGGCATTTTTCCCAACTGAAAATCCAAGAAATTATGAAACAAAAAAAAACGGGTTCCGTTTATTGTTTGCCTGACAAACTGGAATGATCCTTCTCCATCCTGAAGAGTTTTATTTAAGATGGAATATGTGAAAATGTATTTTTCATGGGAAGTATCCTGCCATCATTTCTCAAATCAAGTACATTATCTTTTTGACTGCATGATGTTGGTTTAAAGCAACAGCTTCCAAATAAAAATAATCACCATCAAACCTTTAACTCTTACTAAATATTTTCCAAAAGAGAACATCCTGATTCTTGAATATTTTCAAACCTTTTCTTTCAGTTGGGATTTGTGTTGTGTATTTGAAATAAGATATTGCTTTAGTTTGTTGCTTGAATTTCAGCTGTATCTGTGCCTAGAGGCCTCTGTCCTCCTACAAACAGAAGGAACATGCCGTACAAAAACACATTTTTTGTGTTTTTCTACATACCGGTGCTCTTGAAAATAAAAATTTGTTTACTGGGTTGCAAACTTGTCAAGCCCTACAGCGCCAACAAAATCATTCATGGATTGAGTTCAAAGGTAAGAAGCAGTTTTCTGCAGCATGAGAAGCAGTTTTTGACTGACTGAGCTTTTTGTGTACATCATCCTGAAGCCTTGTTTTTTTCCCCTTTTCCAATTCACCGTTTTAATCCCTTTTAATGTAACTATTTGTGTATGTTGGCCTAATTGTCTTACCTTTGAACAAAAGCAGAGTTGGGCAGAGCTCAGTTCTAAGATAGTTGGATGCATTAAGCAAATGGACATCTGATAGCAAGGTAATGTGAGACAGCACATATTGTGTTATCATGTTCAAACATCCCCATAATAAAAAGCTTATGACTCATCTAGCTTGAAACCATTCAGGTACAAATAAATCAGTTCCTCCTTAGGATATAGCCCAAAATGTCAAGTAGCATGTTGTCATAATTCAACCTGCCTATTTATACAGAATTTAAACTTTTGAGTAAAATGAATAGAACTCCAGACTAAAAAAAAAAAATGTCAGGATGTGAAGCAGGTCAACTGAGTGGTCATTTATTTGAAGATAACTAACCAAGTGCTCTCTCTCTCAATCCTGGCTGCTATTTTCCTCACACTGAGGAAAACAAGGCTAATTGAATGCATTAATGGAGCAGTGTTTCTCTCCCAGTGAAAGTTCTTGTTTATTTCTCATTGTCTGGTGCCACTCTGGCTTCACACCTCCTTTTCCACCCACATCCAGCCCAGTAGGAAAGGTCCCACGAGTACAGAGTATTGACGTCACCTCCTCATTAAGGCTACAGTTGACCAACAGTGGAACATGTTGCCATGCCTGCAAACAATAGCCTTACTTCTGTCTCCTGGCAAAATGAAACTTTCAGGCCCCCTTGGGAAAACATTTATCCATTAATGTGTGACTCAGTGATCTTTGAAGTGTGTTCTTGTTCCAGAATTCATTCTGATCGTTTCAGTCCATTATAAAAAACAGAGAAAGCAATTTGATGCCGACTTTATTTGACTCATTGTAGGTGTGATTCATCAGTCAAGTCATAACACATTGTCATTCATCTGTGCTCAGCAAAAGGAGGAACCATGATATGTTTAATATTGAGAGGATGTGAGCTAAATGTTTTGGTGTGGAGTAATCTGTTACAGTTGCCTGAAGCTAATCTGTCTTCTTCAGCTTGCAGTTAATACGTGTATTTTTCTAAGCAACTGAACTAACTCTAATCTTACTTTGCCTTCATGCAAAGTAAGTAAATGACTGCCCGTCTCCTGAAAATGACTAATCGGGCTGTCGGTTCATGTCATCTTTCAAGTATTTCAATTTGTGAGAGCAGTTGTATGTGCATTTAAAAGAATGTAGTATACATACAGTATGACCTGAGGCTGATTTGGCACAAAGAAGGTATCTTAGTCCAAACTATTGTAGGATTTCAGGTATCCTGGCTGTATTATGCTTTCCCAACAATAAAGCGTAGTTCGGAGGCATTGTCTAACTCAATAAGTTCTTTCTTTTTCAGCCATTAATGCTAATGCCACTGCAACCATTAAAAACTTGTTTTTTCTGGTCCAGAAAAAAGCATTACATGCCGACATGTAATAAAAAACAACCAGCAATAACTCATTGCAAAAAATATAGTATATATTGTGCTCATCCTTTTTTTGCACCATTTATCTTTTAGTAAACTCTATTAAATCTAGCAATATTAAAAGGTTTGCCAGCAGGTTATATTTTGTATTTTATATATATATATATATGTATTAATGTCTGTATGTATTTATGTCTGTCTGTGTGTCTGTCTGTCTCTCTGTCTGTGTGAATGTGTGTGTGTGTGTATGTGTGTGTCTGTGTGTCTGTCTCTGTCTGTCTGTCTGTCTGTCTGTCTGTCTGTCTGTCTGTCTGTCTGTCTGTCTGTCTGTCTGTCTGTCTGTCTGTCTGTCTGTCTGTCTGTCTGTGTCTGTTTGTGTGTGTGTGTGTGTGTATGCATGCATGCATGCATGCAAGTATGTATGTAAATACATTTTTGGTGGTTCGACCTAATCATTTACAATTCTTGTGCGTGAGTATGAAAATCAGCAGCCTGTTATTCACCTAAGTTATTAAACCAGGACTATTTCTGTAGAGGCAACATGCTCGCTCTTGCCTTCATCAGTGGTGTTCAGAGATACCTAAAAATAACACTGTTAATATGGTTGTGGCCGACCCTTCTCATTTAAAAACGCATCCAGCCAGTGATGAAAGTGATTGAAACAGTGATTAAAGATGCTCCTTTAATCTTTAAGTATTTATATTTATAGAGAGAACTTGCAATACAGTTAGTTTCAGGTATTTCCACTCATTTATTCCTTCAAAGGAGAAGGAAAGTGTGCTTGCTCAGTTCTGGAGCCATTGGAACTGAAGATGCAAAGTCTGTTTTATCTAGAGGCAGAACAAAAGTAGAAAGACAAAAATGAGACACCCTGTAGTCTTTGATTGGCTGCACTTAAAACAAAATTTAAGAGGCAACTAAAAGTAGTTGAAAAGAAGGGCATTTGCCATGACAACCAAGTATGGTACATTGAGCTTGGTCATTTTGTCAAAACAAAACACATAACATTTTTTATGAATAGTGTCTATGACTCGTGTGCATGAGTAATATAACTTATAAATATATGCGAATAAGTTTGAAATACAATTGGCAGTAAAAAAAAAGAAAAAAACTTTTTTTTAAAATGGCCCTGAATCCAATACATCTTTTGGATAATCAGATATTCATTCACTTAAATATTTCAGCTATAAATCACACCTGTTTGTGTGGTAAATATCTTAAATAGTCATAAAGATTTAAAATGAAAACGTGCCTGGACACTTATTTAACTTGACAGCTGGAACATGGAAATGCCACTGGGTCCTTAAATCATAATGACTCTGACTAGCTTTTTTTTTGTTAAAGGTTTTTGTTTGCTTAGGGGAGATGAATAACTGCATCACACTAACTTGATATAAGAAACAAACCATTTGTATTCTGCAGAAGAGAAATGTCAAATTGGTTTTTAACAGCTCTGAGGGGAAAAAGCAGTTCTAAAGTAAAACAGGAAGTTCTCATTTCCTAACTTTGTCTTTTGTTTAAAAATGCATCTTAAAAACAGGGTATGCATTTAGCAGCTCATTTGTATGGAAATAAATAATTCCTGCAGGATCAGCCGCACCTCTCGGGTCTTCGCTTCCGCCACCTCAACTCAATTGCGAGTGGTCACACAGATAGGGAAGCTTTTTAAATTGGGAATTGATTCAAAGAATGGCTTGATGTGACTGCACTTTGCTTTTAAACTCTGCTGCTATGTTCTATTATCAAATCACCCAGCAGGTATTAATTAGACTAAAGTAATCCACCAGACTAGCAGGTGGGTGAGGTAGTGGGAAAGGGGTGGGAACGTCAGAATTAGGTAGGGCTGTGAGGAGTGCATATGAGGTGTATACGACTGGATAAGCCAGACTTTAATATCAAATGTCACAGTGGTTGCAGTAGACAATTCTTCCACAAATATGAGCCGAACACAAAGTTAAGTACTAATGAAATGAGGATTAAATGATGCAGAATGATAATGAGTATTACCACCTATTATATGTACATGGTTTGCATTTAGAGTGTGCCGGGGGGCAAGTGGGATGCTATTTGCGCACCAAATGTCTAATATTCTGTCCTGTTTCCCAATGCATCTTATACGTTTTCCAATAAAAATGCATCAGTTTGATTTAACTATCGGCGTGACAAAGTTATTTATTTTATTGATTAAGGTCAATATCCTTTTGCAATAATGTCCGGAGAATATTCTGCACTTCACTTCACTGTGCCAACAAAAATAATGTTTGGCTGCAAACCAAAATGGCCAATGACTCATAGCTGTCAACAAAAGGGTTAAAACCTCCAAATACACTTATGAATGCTATCAGTATGTGGAAGCTTGAATCAACACAGACTCAATATGAAAGCATCCTGTCTGAGGCAGACGAGACTGGTGACTGTCTGTTTTCTTTATCACACAACATTTCACAGAATGTTGGACAATTTGCTTCTCTACCTAATTGTGAGGCAAAACCCTTGCACCTGATTAAATATCTATAGTATGGAAATGTTGCATTTTTAATGTAGAGTATTTTACAATGTCATAAGTTACTTACACTATAAGGCTGACTATAGTACTACCAAAGCAATAACAAAATGCTGCATACTGTTTAAGACATAAATAATTTAAAGCTTCAATCTGAGATCCAAATGTAAACCAAAGGTCAGCCCTACCGTATGATCAAAAATTTAAAACACAGAGGTTGAAAATGCTATCACTTCAAAAATACTGACAATCCAGTTAACACATCGATGAACTGTCATAAACAGGCAGTAACAAAACCGGTATTCACTAGTTCAGTCTCAGGAAGCCTCATGAAGCACAAGCACTGTGGTAACTGCAGTGAAATAAATTCTAAATTACATCTTTAAAAATCAATTTGTCCTTCATTTCAGTAGAAGATTTACAACAGATAAAAAAAATGAAACTTTAGAGGAAATGAACAAGAAGCAAACTTTAGTCAAGGTTTCTCTGGTATGATTCAGTGCACTCTGACCTTAGTTTTTATCCTGAATATCGATTTGAGCAAAGTTTAATAACATTCTAACCTCAATACAGATCACAAAGTAAAGACTTTATAATATCTATGTTTTACTTCCACTGCTCTAAAATGCAGTACAGCTCCTGTCTTACTTCTGATGACCTTCCCTCTTTAAAGGCTCATGATGTGATGGTGTCAAAAGTTTCTACTGCAAACTATGAATAAGGGAAATCCAAGCTTGAATATTGACTGGCACTATAAAACTTCAGATGCAGTGATTCAAATCCTATCCTTTTCAACCTTTTCACATGTCCGATTGCTTTTGTAATCCTAGGATTATCTATTTCATTCCCATATATTTATGATCACAATAAAGGTTTACAACTAGATGGCTTGAATAAGAATGGATAGATTCAGTTAGATTTTTATGTAAAAATTAAAATGGTTAGAAATATCAACACTTTGATGCAATACACGGGTCAGCTACAGCCAAAGGACTGATGATACTAGTGCAAAACAATTCGTATAAAATAAAATAAAAAATAAGATGAAACTAAATAAAATCACAAATTTGAAGCCTGGAATGTGAAACTTCATTAATAATTGGTACAGTTGTACTTTTATCTTTGGGGAAGGGTTAGAATTCCAGCACAGCCTGCAAGCATTTCATGCACTAAACATACGCGAAACTGTCACCACTGTCATGGTAAAATTATTTTAAAGCACAGTCTATTTATTCTTAAAAAAACAATGATTGCCAGGCTGTTAACTGGCAATCATCTGTACTCTGTGTGGTCCATTTAAAAGTCAATTTTCATAAGAGGAATAGGAAAACTACTGTTACCTCACATGTTCCCTTCTCAGTATTTGGAAACTGTTTAATTAGCTGCCTATCTGTCATATGCAATCACCAAACAAGTTGGCCTTAATCAATAGTCATTACTCTATACTTGCCCTTGTTCTATGTGTGTGTGTGCGTTTGAATATGTGCATTCATGTGCGCGCTCGCCCGATTTCTGTTGCAGCTAAAACGACTTGGATGGACTTTTAATTATGTCTGCTCCTCAAAATTAATCAGGCTCGACGAGTCATCTCTGAGGTGAAGCCGAGTGAGCACAGGGGCAATGTTCACAATAATACAGAAGCCAAGCATGAATCATTGTTCAGAGCCACAGTTTCTACTGAAAGAGCTGCGATAATAATCATCATAAAAGTCTATCCTTTGGAAGGATGTGACACAGGAAGTACCACAATTGGACTATTTGTGAAATCTACAGCCTTCAATGAGATTTTGACAAAAAAAAATTGTATGTGGGTTTTTTAATTACACACTGATGGCAGCAGCCTAATTACTAACTATGAAGAACATATATCTTCTGTGGATACACGCTTGTGTACTGCATTGTCTTGGAACTTAACACACAACCACTTTTCATGGCTTGAGTTGTAGTAAATGGCTGTAAATTGCTGTTGTATGCAGCCATGTTGCTCTCAAGAACACGGTACTTTTTCTCCTCATGTACATTGATAATAAGTGGACAGATATGACTCCTACTTGAAAAGCCACCAGAAGTTGCGGCTGATTGCCTGTGGAAGGCGAAACAAACATGTAAAACGTCTAATCGGTGAGTATATGTTTGTGAAATTGATCTGAGATGCCTGCAGAGATAATTCCAGGATGTATACTTGAAGAACATTTCAAATCAAGTCCCATGCCTTGATAATTTACATATTTGCTCATTTTTATTTGTTCTTCCCACAGCATTTTTCTGGATTTGTGCTTGATCCCTTCAAAAAGCAGCAAGAAAAGTAAAGGGATGTGAGTCATTTCTAAGTCATCCTGATCCAATAACGCTGTTTCAATATCTAGAGTTGAAACCGATTCTCATCATGATAAACTAACAGTAAAATTGATAAATTAGACAACGTATCAAATAAGAGTATTAATGATAGCCAAGACTAAATAGCCACAGGTTTGAAAAATTGCTTTGGTTAATGTCTTCAGGGTGGGTCATAATTTGGAGTTAGGAGTCCTGTTTTCCTCTCGCATGCTACTGCAGCTCTCTTGTATTGTAGTGACATCTCAAAAGTGTTTACAAAATGTTGTCCTTTTATTCTCTACCCTTTGATTAATTAAAGAATAGAACGGTGCTTACACGTGTGCTGTGCCTTGGCTATAATATCATGGATGGCCAAGAGGCAGAGACTGGTGATGTAAGTGCTTATGCAACATTACTGGTCTCAAGTGTTCAAGTGAGGTAAGTATGGTTGATGTATTTGTTCTGCCTCCTAGGCTTGACCTGAGGCATAGGTATGTGGTTTTAATTGTCCTGAAAAAGAGCCTGTTAACAAGACTTGAAGAAATACTTGCTGATAATATAACATGGATAATACACTAAAGCATGGGGGAAACAAGTAACATGACTCTGACTGTATAAAATATTTAAAACACAGACACTTTTATATCAGTATCTGTTTAATCAGCATTCAGCTGTCCCTAAAATGTTGGATCCCGCCATCAGTCAAACACCATGCTGACTATTAGTTTTGCCAATTCATATCAAATAATTTCAGTCCAATTTTCTCTTCATCTAACTTTGGTTAGGCAGAAAATCCAGCTGGTTGTGTTGGACGTGTCCACAGATGTCTTAGTTTCACTGATTAATGTCAATAAACTTTTTGTGTTTCAGTACATACATGTTTTTAATAGTACTTTTTGGAAATTGTGGTTTAAGAGGAAGAGATATCTAAACCTTTATGTAGGATTATCAAAATAAATCCCTAGCGGTGTTAGTTTCAGACATCTGAATTCAGCTTTGTAAATTAACAAAATAATTTGGTGGTTCGAAACGCTTTTTCTTAGAGTGAATACGTGATATTCTCACAAGGCTGCATGACTGGACTCATTGACAAAGGATAAAAAGCATCCATGCAGGCTTTCAGCACAACAAAAAGCTTTTAGAATTTCCCAGTGCTTCATTTTCCTTTGACATACTATCTACTATTTTGTGAATTTTAAAGGGAAACGAGGGAAGGCTGGATTTTTCTATTATGTGTTTGTGTGAATTACCCTGCTATTGCGGTGTCATTTGTTTTCTACACCTTCATTATGCCCTTTTCTCTGATTTAGAGCCTTGTAACCAGTCAGTGGCGAGAAGGCGGGAGGAGAAACGCGGGGAGGGGGCGGGGCTCTGGGCTGGTTGGTTACGGGTTTTCAGCACCGCGGACAGCTCCCGTCACTTCTGCACAGTCTGCAAGGAAAGCTACGCGCAAACACAACTGGATCTTATTAAAAAACCGACTCCCATCGATGTATAGATTGACCCCGGGTTCAGACCTCGAACGCATGTCACCGCCTTCATCCATCCTTCCACTCGATGCTTGACTTGATTCGTTTTGTGGCCTGACTGAGGAGTCCAACCTCCTTCAACTGCATTGCCTCTGCGTCTGCTGGCTGTTGGCTCCTCATTTTGCTCTGGAAACTGACACACCACAGTGTAGTGAAAGTGCCTCTTTCTGAGGGTGGGAGGAAAAAGTGGATTGACCTACTAAAGTTTCTTTTTTTTTTCTTTTTCAATCTGTCTGATTAAACGTCGCTCTTCCAATCCCCCTTACTATGTTAAGGGTTGGGATTTTTACCCAAGATCGGGAGTGGATGTTACTATAGGATGCGGGCGGAAGATGAAGTTGAGTAGTTTCCGTAGCCGTTGGTGCATGATCTGATATGAGAGAGGCGACCTGCATCTGCAACATTGACTGAAATCCTCAAAGCGGAGAGGATCGGACGCATTTAGTTCATGGGGGACACCAACCACAACTCAGGATGAGGTGCCTCTTTGACTTTTTAAATTGCACCTAAGAGAAAAGAGGGGTCTGTTTGTTTGTTTTTTTTCCTCAACCCTGCTACTGTAACAGGAAGCGACGCTTCCTTCTTTTTATAGTCGCCTAAACGAGTTGGGATCTTGCACGCGATTGGATACTGCAACAGAGAAAGCAGACTCCCTTGTAACCAAACGCCACAAACAGAACAGTAGAAATAATGAAGAAGTTTCGGAAGGTGTTGGATGGCTTGACCACCTCCTCTCCCGGGGTGACTATAGGATCCCCGTCGTGCGGCAGCGCTGCTGGGACTCCCACCGCGGCGCCAACTCCCAAGGAAATCGACATCCAGGAGACTCTACTATCGGAAAACTTTCAGCTTTGTAAGGTGGGTAATCAGAGGAATGTATCTATAGGCGAAGGTCTGCAACAATGGGCAATAGGCTGGTGTCCACAAACTGTGACAGCACACACATCCTTGACTGTTGTTTTTGTATGTTCTTCTTTATTTACACTCTTCATAGAGAGAAAGATGTTTGCATGTGCTTATTCGACATTACTGACATGAACCTTAGGCTGTAAAAGTTTAATCAGCTCCACTGCTAATGGTGTTGGAAGTTCAGCACCCGTGCATAGCACTTCCACTCCAGTTCTCCTAAAGAGACCAGACGAGATTTTGTTTCCTATTAGCCAAAGTACTGTTTTCCGTATCATTTATCTTTACATTCTTTCATTTATGATGATGATTTCACTTGTTCCAATCGTCCCCTGCTACGTACAGCTTTGCTACTGGCAAAAAAAAACCCCGCGCGTAAAGCTCGTGGAGCTGATAAAAGTGCGAGAGCTCGCGTCCAGTTTTTGCTCCTCTCCAGCTCCCATCAGTATGTGCAGCGCTGCCTCTCGTGTTCCAACCCCAGCATGATGTGTAAATGCAGAGGCTTCACGCACATGTGCTGCAAACAGTGTGCAGAGGAAGTTAATGGAAAGACGCGTGCCCGTTGCATCAGCGAGCTGGGGAAGAATGGTGAAGCGATGACATAACTGCTGTCCCTCCCTTGCATTGAGAAAAAAAAGGAGGAAAAAAAAAGAATGCATATCAAGCCAGCGGAGAGGCCCTGCAGTGCTGTCCTAGCTGATGCGCTTTTCCCTCGGAAGGAGGGAGAGAATGAGGGAGGGGTGCTAAATGGAGGGGAGGGGGTATTTATAGCTGTTACTGTCGCCCGTTGCAGCCCCATTTCTAAATGCATTTTGCTGCGTGTATTCTTTACCCTAAAAGAAATGGGGTAAATTGTGAATGTGGCTGTGAATAATTAATTGAGCAGTAGATAGAAGGGAGGACGGGCAGTAGAGAGAGAGAGAGAGAGGGGGGGGGGGGGGGGGGGGGGGGTTGCAGAGCTGTATTATTACTGGGCAAAGTAAGACTGTTAGGGGAGGGAGTGGGATGGAGGAGACTGAGCAGGAGGGTTGATTCACAAGCTGAGGAGGATGCTGCAGAGCACCCTATGGCAAGAATCAGAAATTGCTTGTAAAGAAACAGCCTGGTTGCCTGGTCCCATGCAGGAGGCTGCTCCTCCCCAGTTAGTGGCTTTTTGCCGGCCTGGTTTGATGGAACTTCCCGTGTGAAAGCAGTAAATGCAAAAAAATGTCCTCCGATCTATCACATTTCTGCTGTGTTTTTGTGTCAGTGTCAGCAGGTACAGGTTGAACATAAGTATTTATCTGTTTGTGTATGTGTGTGTGTTTCAAAGGGTGTGAGACAGCCCCAGAGAAAGGTGGAAGAAAAGCTGCAACACTTACATCAGCCAATTCTATCCTGTATTTTCTACCTGATGTATCCATATGTATATTTTGCATTTAGGATGAGGATTTCCGCCCTCAGTGTATTAGAAAGATAGAAATAAAAGAGGTCAGCCTTGATTTTGCTTTTGTCACCATCTAATGAGGATTCTGCTTCCACATGTCATGCCGGCAGGATGTTATGTCAATGTGCACACACAGATGTTCAAACAGTAAAATAATTACTCTCTTATATGAGCATGTTAAGTTTCCATTTACACTGACTATGCATTGTATGAACATTCATTTTTTATAAAACCTAGGTGTATTAGTGTTCATTTTTTTTGCATAGAGTGAATATTTGACATACGGATTATGCTCATCTAAAACTGACAGCGTTAGGAATTTTCACAGAAGATATTTTGCCCCTAATATTTTTAGATATGATCTTCACTTTGTGAGGGGAACAGAACTGCCGACTGGTGCAAAATGTGTGGGAGTGTTTGGCCAACCTTTCCAACTTAGTCTTGACTTTTGTCCTCAGTGTTTAATGTGGTAAGATGTAACAACTAAAATGCCTTTATATATTTAAATAATTAACTGGCAAGAGAGAGTGTATCTGTTTTTGTGCAGTTATAATAGGTAAATAGATGGGACATGCTGAGATTAGCTCCTGGTAAAATCATACAGAGACTAAAAGAGCAATAACAGGTAACATGAGACAGTGGGGAAGAGTTTCATTAATTCTATAGATTGATTCTTGTTAGGAGACTAAATGAGTTTCTTTTGTGGTGGGCAATGGAAGCAAAGAGGAAGACTAAATGGCATTGTAATGAGGGGAAACTTGATTAAATGGACTGTATAGTATTTACAATATAAGAATAATAGAATGAAATAAAATCCAACCACTCCTCCGTTCATGCTAACTTGATTTCTTGTTATTGCAGCAGTTTTAAGAAATAATTAATTTAAATGTATTTGTGAATCGAAGAAAATCTGACAGTACGTTCAGTGATCGTTGACAGCATCCAAAACCTCAAAATTTGTTTCAACCAGTGATAACTTTTACCTGTCAAAGCTGCGATACAACAGAAAGAACTGTTTTCCTCTGGCTACACACATTTTTTCTGATTTTACGGGGTTTAGGGTGTCCACCTACCCTAAAACAGTCAGTGGACACAAACATGTGAACAAGTGTGTAGTTTCAAATATTGTAAAAACAAACAAACCAAAAAACAAATAGCCAACAATCTGGGTTAAAAATGGAAAGATATCAAACACTTTGAAATTGAGTCACAGGAATAACTTCTCCAGGAAAGTGTTATTTACAGACATTTATGCAACCCCCAAGCCTCAGCAAGTGGTACAGTGCAAACAAGTCCACATTGGGGTTTGACTGCATGGGGAAAGCGGAGCCAGATCAGAATAACTAAACTGTAGGAAGAATGATCCTCGGCACAAAGAAATCTTTCTCTGTGGTGCCCCATGCTGATTCGACAGAATCAGGATTTGATGTAACCAGCTTGAATTTTGAACCCCTTCTGCTTTGTGTGCGTTTTACAAGCTGATCCTGCTACTATTGTAACAGAGAGAAACCATTTTTATCCACTTTTTTATCCACATTTTTGTAACCATTTTTTATCCACTTCGACTGGTGACCGAAATATCAGTTCAACGCATGCTTTTTGCAGTGAACACTGCTACTCAACAGGAGAATGTCCCCTGTTGGATGGGTCAGTCCCGCTCTATCATCATGTTTAACTCAGGTGTCCTTAACCTGCACAACCTCTATAAATCAGCTTAAAGAAGAGTGCTTGAAAAAGAAAAAGTACACGAAGCACAAAGCTGATATTGTTTTCATTGTTCAGAAAGCTGCTGAGATTTCATTAAAATTATATTCGCTAAATACAATGTGGCCCTCATAGTCAATTACAACCACCCACGGAAGAGTTTCAGTAGCTCATTGTAAAATTTCAACCCCTTTATGTGAAAGTAGAAGCTTTTTGCCATAATTTGGATTGGCAGGGTTTGTTAATGATTTCTATTTACATTTGGTGAAGAGTTTTGCTAAAATTACTTGATTCATATTGCATGCGTCACTTCCATTTTAGCCCGTCGCCTCTCTAAAGTGGAAGACTACATGTGGAATTCTAATTAATCTAAAGTGATGGTTTCCTTATTCATATCACCATGGAGAATATGACTTTGAGCCAATCCATTGGGATGTTTGAATGTACTTTTAATCACATCTGTGGGTGCACTGGAATGAGAAGTGAAAGCAGTTCTCACAGGTCACGCACACATAAATGTGCAACATCATCTTTTTGTGTATTTTGTGTTAGATATTTTCTATGTTGAATTTGATATAACACAAGAAAAGAGGATATAGATAGCTTAAATTATTTAAGAAGTCATGTGTAATTATTTAAAGTATTGTGGTAACTTTACTAAAGGTTTCATTGTTTAACTTCACAATCACAGCCTGGGTTTTTTTATTAAAACATTCGACATCTCTACATGTACTTTGGACAGCTTTTTGGAAGATTACAAAAACGTATTTTAATTCAGACAAGTATTGTAGAAGATTGGTTTGCCATGTCATTCCTGAACAAGCCTGGGGTAGCTCACCACTGGGCATGCATGTACTTGTGTACACAGGAGGCTAAGTGTAATTTACAACAGGCACATAATCTGGGTGTGAAAATCGGAGAACACATGTAGGGACCGATATGCCCAATCAGGAAGCAAATGAGGGGGTTGTTGAATGAAGTGAACCATTTAGGAAGTGATTGGGCTGCAGGATATGGTTGGGGTGGATGGCAGGTGTGTTAAGAGCCTGACTCACATTTATAAAACGGTCTGTGATTGGACTTTGGCACCTAAAGCAAAGTTCCAGAAGGGAAGGATTAAATCTACTTCAGAATTAGAAGGCACTACAGATTCATTTTCCCTTTACAATATCCGGATATTTCCTGGATCCTTTAGAGTCTAAATAAAAAAGTTGTTAAATGTTGTCATCTCAGCTACTGGATATTAACTCAAAGGCTGTGTCTTTGCTATTTTCCAGGAAACTATTTTAGGCAGGTAAATGGGTCCTAATGCAAACTCCTGATGTTAAGCATAGAGATGCAGTAATGTAAAAATGCAACTGTTCTTCTTTGGCTCTTTAAGAGACAATTCCCACTCTTGTTATTTTGATATTGATTTCTATAAAGTGAAGTTATTTCTTTTTACACAAAGCATTAATGGTGTGCCGGAGTAATTCGACATTTTTTTTTTAATCTGACATTTATTTACAGCTGCTCTATAAACAGCTATATAACTTTTATACTGCGTGCATCCTTTTAAAACACAAGTTTTAAAAGGATTGCTGTGACGGTTTTCGTCATTTTATATACTGGAGCCATTTGATTTTGGCGATCCCCAGACATTTATTTTCACCCTATTTTAGAATTCATGAAATAGATTGGCACCAGATATGAAGACGGTAACCTACGAATCCATTTTAATTGATTCTCTAACCCTTAAAGTTCAACTCTATTCAACTTTATCACCACTGTGAGGTTTCTGAGTAAAATTCAACTCAATTTCTTGTGTTTTGAGACTTTAGACCTGACCAAGAACATTAATTCTAACGCATACAATATACATTTAACAAATGACCATAACTAAGGGTCCAATGGTATATTAAAGGTTCATAATTAGGGCTTTCCACAATCACTGCCATTGCTGGTGCCGTGCAATATGAATAAACCATTGAGGAAAGCGATCTCGATAATGAATCAGTGGGCGTTTAGCAGAAGAGGGCATTATTGTTTCAACTCCTGTTCATTGTACTCGCGTTCAAAGTTCAGAGGTTGAGCTTGCCTATGTCTCTTTCCTCCGTTGCATGTTACATTGTCTTGTAAAGACGGCTTCAATGCGCTCCCTCCCCAACGACCTCACAAGCTCTCCATGAGTGCGATGACTCAGGGGGTTGGCTTCCAGCTAGTCTCACATTACCATGTGTCGGCTGCCTGTCAGAAGCCACAGCGCGGGATCAATTAAGGAGGAGTTGATGTCAGGCTCGGATGGGAGTATGGGGAAAAAGCGATACGTGGGAGGGATATTCTGAAAACTGTGTAAAAGTAAAGCATAAGATTTGCATTGTCGTTACCAGCATGCATCCCAATGCACCACTTCAACAGAATTGCAGATAGTTTGAAACGGCTAACGTGAGCAGTTTGCATTGCATGAGATTTGTGAAAGATTTGAATGAAACAGTGAACTAATTTGGCATACTCTGCATGTTGTTTGTGTGACATCATGAGAGCTACTAATACACAGCCGTCACGTGATTTTGTGTGGGCTTTCAAAATGCTCTGTACCTTTAGTGTTAGCAGGCCCCCTGCAGCACCTCATCTTCAGTAAATATAAACAAGTGAGCTTTCCAAACAGACCTTTTTTTTCACTTTTGTGTTCCATAACTGTGGTATGGTGTGGAATGAAACTGTATCTTTGTTGTGTTCTTCACGTGCTCCACCTCCTATTGAAGAATCTATTATTGCTGCGTGTCTGCGTTTAACAAGGAGAACCGACAAACTAAGCTTTCTTGTGAATGTGTGACTTGGGTAGATAACTGAAAATGCATCTTTCTTATTGACCAGGAACCCTACCTATTTTGAAAGGCCCCACTCTCCAGATTTACTAGGTCGCGTTTGTTTTTCCTCCTTGACTACAAAGTCAGCTGTGAAGAATAGGAAGATGGTGGATGCAACTCATTATGACCTAGAATCCCATGTCAGTTTCGACAGCAGATGAAAGACTGCTGTTTTCAGTGCTTGACAACAGTTAAAATGCAATTTCCTTCCATGTGCAACTGTTCTCTCTTCCTTTAAATCCAAGTGTTTTGGTGCTTATTATAGATAAACGTTTATCTGCTCTTTCTGTGGACTGACAGACCTGATATTCTAATGCAGGACAGTTGAGATTACATCAAAATAGAAAAAAATACAACCACAGTTGAGCTTTATCAAACATTAAGTTCCGTCTTTTAGTGCGTGTTGGATTGCCCTGCAGCACACTGACTGATTAGCCAGTAGTCCTGATGAAAATGAAAACAATCTCCACTATCATCCAGTCACTACCAGGTGCCCTCAGATGTTATTAGATCAATAAGAAACTGGATTTAGAGCATTTAGAGGACCTGGGAAACCCTTTTAATTCCCCCTTGCACTTTTTCTTGCATTGTCACACTCAGAACAATAATCATCTTCTACTTGTGTCTTATGTTAGTAATGTAGCAGTATAAGCGTTTGTGTTCTTCCTGCTTTGTTTCTATGGCTACGTCAGTGCTCAAGTAAACAGAGATGATAGAAGCCATCTTAAACCCACTATGACCTAGAATCTTATGTCAGGATTGATAGATTGTGAAAGCCTCACTGCATTCAGTGGTCCATTTTTGTTATGCGTTTTTACTGCCAATAGATCCAACCATCCATTTTCCAAACCTTCTTAATCCTATTCATGGTTGCGGTGGGGGGGCTGAGGCTTATCATCGCTGCTCTGGGCGAGACGTGGGTACACCCTGAACCGTTTGCCAGTTTGTTGCAGCTGAATTCTCCAAAATGGATAAAAACAAAGCAATTCCATACCAAGAGAAGCACAGTTTTGAAAAATTAAAAAGTGCATTCATACAACAGCACCTAGTAGCTTCAATCAGTTAAGATTATTTGGCATTTGTCTGTAAAGATACCAAAGAACTACAAGCTAAACTCTGAAATGCAAGCTTGTATAGCTTCCATAGAAGTGTTAAATGTACAACAGAATATTACTGTCAGTTATCAGAAAGCCACATGGTGCATATAAGTATTGTTGAGGTCATGGCAAATGCACTTGGATCCACACTTACGCAGCTAAGGTTAAAGCAGAAAGTGAGGTTAAAACACATGCACAGTACAACTTCACATGGATGCTTTCTGCCCCAACTGGATGCATGAAAGCAGGACAAAAAGCCACATCCCATGCACACATATTGCTTTGTGATTGTGTAAAATAAATAATGCATTTGTGGCTGTCATGCCCACACTCTCATGTGAAGTGAGATGTGCTTAGCATTAAGGGGTCAAAAGCGAAAGGATGATGTTAAGCGCTGCCATATAAAAGCCATGAGTAACAGAATAGTATTTCCTTGTGAATGAGTGAGTGAACATCTTGATCATTTGTTTGTATTATACTTTGATAGAAAAAAAGGTGCATATCTTTATAAGGAGACACATTATCTGAACTGTCTCTAGTGTCTTAGGTAACAAATTAAGCAACAAGACTAAACAGCGACTTTACAGAATGTGTAACAGTAACTTTAATGATGAGGCAGGATAAAACATATATGCCTCTGCCCTTCACGGGGCCCAGAGTGTACAAAAAATCAGTGTCTCAAAAAGAATCTAATAAAACTGAACACTGCTGCTTACATGCCGCATTTGAACTTAAGATCAGACGAGTGTTTGCAAAGGAAGGCCGAGAATAACAGACAGACACGGAAAGATTTCCCTTGAATAATAAAGTAAATCTCAAATAAAATGCTTTAGTACGATTCAAGTAAGCCCAATGTAGAGATCAAAAGTTAGTTTCAGATTTTTTTTTCTCACGGCAGTGCCCTTAACAGGCTTTTGCTTTCTTGTGGGTAAAGCATTTCCAAGGCTACATTATTTTTAACTCAAGAAGACACAGAGCTGCGGTGGCGAGTGAAAAAGAAACAAGCAACGGCACGATGGCAATTTCTTTTACACGTTTTGCCATTTTACACAGTTACAGCAAACATAATCATGTTTGTCGTCACATCATACAGAACAATGAAATACATCTTCAAATTCAAATCCTGCTGCGTGAGCTATTGTGCAACAAGTAAAATGTTTCATACTTTACATGTGAACAGGAAAATGTTATGTTCGTCCATCAGAAACTAATAACTTTGGTTTTAAAGATGCAGTTTTTAATTGCTGAAATCCTAAATCCAACATGGAGATGAATGTTTGTGATGTTAATGGGGTTAATGTAGCCAATGTATGGAAATGACCCTCCAGTGTTTATGTGTCAGCCTTACTGGTGCTGCGTTTTAGTGTAAAAGTACGTGATGTTCTTACCAGAGCACACCACCTCTCTGCTGCTGCATGCCTCACTTTTTCTTATCGAATACCTTGTGTTGTTAAGAGATTCAGTAGCTGTGAACATCCTTGTGCATCTTTAGTGAAGAGGGTGTCCAATAATTTCCTACAACGAATAGGGTCATGGGTTTAAGAGCATGATTGGTCCATAATAGCAAGTTCTCCAAATAAAACAATCACATACTGTTCGGAGATAATGAAATGGAAATTCTGAAATTAGAAAATTCTGATAAGGTTTTACTAGTTCTTTTGTTTTATTTTTGACAGTACCCAGAATAGTTTTGGGATTGACCCAAAAAATATGTGGTACAAAAAAAAGAGATTAATGTAAAAAAAAAAAGTCCTGAAGCAGTTTGATTCAAAAGTGAATGAAAAAAAATCACGAAGAAAAGTGCAAATAGCTTGCAAATGTCTCTGTTTTCGGTGGCCTACATGTGACTGTATTCCTCTTCATGTTGTCTGATCTACAGCTTTCATACAAATGAGCTTTCTACAGTCAGTAGAGGTGGAATCCTACCCAAGCTTATTCATTTGTTTCTGTCTTCTCGAAGTGCATCTTTACCATTTTCACTTTAGTGGCCTGCTCTTTGTGTCTGTCTGTGTATGTGTGTGTGTGTAGGTGTGTGTGTCTGTGTTTGTGTGTGTGCTTGTACATTCATGTACCACGCAGCACAGAAGAGGTGCTGATTAGATCAGCCTCAGTCTTGGTGATGAATGAAAGTTCCCTTTATCATTTCACTTTCAGGATGATGTGGGATCACACTCTGAAAGTCTTGAATTGCTTTATTCATAGCAAAAGACAGTGCGACTAAGGATAGTGTTTAATATCGAGAGCCCCTCATGCGTGCTTTCTACACCATGAATTAGAAGTGGAGGTTTAACGCTCAGTCCGGAGACTGAGCAATCATTTCCAGTAATTTAAATCACCCACAGATGACAAAATTCAGTTTTTCTTTGAAACTCATGGTGAATAAATGTGTTATTTTAGCTGGCATTCCCACAGACATAAGTACTGCTGTAAAACTGCAGTCCATGTGTTGTTGTTTTTTTTTAACTCTCAAGCATTTTAAATCAAAAGGGCAATCAATGGGATGCAAAAGTCCAATTTGAGGCTTTTTTAACAGAAGTTCTGGAGTTTAACTTTAGTCTTTTTGAACATCCACAAGCTTGTTATACGTCCATCTATCCATTTTCAGTATCTGCGAATACTAAGCAGTTTGCCAGCTGAGCAAGAGGTGGAGTGCACCCTGCATAGGTCTATCACAGGACCACAAAGAGATTAACAGGACACACAACAATGCACTCACACACTCTCTGCTACCGTTGATTTAGAACTTAGAGAACACACAAATACACAGGGAGAAGACGGAAACTCTTTATGTGGGAGGCCAAACCAGAAACCCTCCTGTGTTAACGACCACACTGCCGAGTAAATGCATTTATATTATTATGTAAAAGTGTAAATACACATTAATTATTTGCCAGAAAATAAAAAATAAGACTGCAGCTTACATGAAATGAAAAGGATCAAGCCAGGTTTTGTATTCGCCGTGTTTTTCAACTCTTATTTCTCACATTCGTACATCCTTGATCATCTGTTCTGCTCCTCCTCCCAGACGTCTTCTCCCCATTCACGTTCTGTTATGCCTCCTCCTTATTCTGGGCAGCTCCCAACAAGATCAAAAGAATTTTAGAGCAACCTCAAAATATCTCCCCTCAATATCTCCCCCTCAAAACTCTGGTGGGAAAAAAAGTCACATGTATCTGTCTGTTTGATGGGTTCTCTTTTCTCAGTAAAGTCAAATCAATTTCGATGGTAGTTGTGACAGGAATAGGCGGCGCTGCCTGTGTCTGCAATGCTGTCTGTTATCCTCACATTTAGCCCGAGGGGACAGGTGCGGAAACACCTGGGTGATGCACACAAACAGTTTGTATGTACAAAGGCAGCATGTAACACACACAAAGGCAAACTGCGTGGGTAATGAATTCATACTGTAATGCAGGAAGACATTGTATGCTTTGATGAACATGTTTGGATTCGCTTTTCCGAGGGTCGATAGCTCCTTTTCTTTCAAATACTCTGCAGCACAATGATTTCCCATTAGTTGCAGCTCTCGAAACGGCATCTGCCTTTTATCCCTGGACTTCAAACTTCACCATGCCATGCAAAAATGGTGATGTGTTAGCAGTTGTTGAAATGAAAAGTCCTTCCCTGCTCTTACATTTGATTTATTTGATTGTGAAGAGAGATGCATTTGGTAGTGCGACTGTCAAAGGTCAGTTACATTATTCAAGTTTAATTTTTATCCTCATAGACTTGCACACAGTATTGCCATAGCAACGCTGAAAAACTCCCATCTCATTTTAGTACATCTCCTGTATTGCATTTGAATGCACATGTGACATATTTTTTTGTATATGGTTTTGCATTCCGTATTATTATATTGTTTCATTTTTTTTTATTTTCTGGGCATACTTTTAATCAACAGAATTATTTTTTTCTCAGCAAAAATGCATCAATTCCACATTATTGCCAAAAAAGGTGTGGAAATGATATGAGATTAAAAGTAACACTGATAACATATAGAGAAAATATAGGCAGACAAAAATATACCTTATGTGCCTGAGTTCTTTTTCTTTCTCTTTGAATTTCAGTTCTCGTTGTACATGTTAGACTTTACCCTTAAGCTTTAAAGTATTTTGAGAATAGATTTATTTCTCTACAGGATGTTGATGTGACATACACATCTTTTCAAGTTCTTGAGGCAGAGGCAGGTAAAGGCACATATTAGATTTAAAATATGATACAAGGAAGATATTTACAGATCATAAACATGTTATTCTGAGTATGAAATATTTGCATAGCAGGTAGCATAGCAGCTAAAAAAACAATGTTTGTCATTACTTATTTTCAAATCGTCTACACAGATGCCACAATAACAAAACATGCCAGCAATTATAATTGTTTTAGTTTGTACAAACAGGCTCTGTGCATGTTGTGGTAGGGAAGGGGAAAAAATCATTTTTACTCACTTTGCATGAAAGTTGCATATACCCACATCTGTCCTGCAATTAAACAGTTTGCCTAGAAAGTTATTCATAAATTATCTACTGTCCTACTTTCCTTGGCCACCAAAGGGAAACAGGAAATCTTTTTTGCCTTCAGTTGTTCATTAAGAAAATGATAAAGACAGCTTTGAGAGTCAACTAGCCACATGAAGCCAAGTTAGCTCAAGAACCAGGTGTTCCATCTGTAGTTTGGGACTCATAAGTAAATTGTATCTTGTGCTACAGTGATATTCATTTTCAACTACTAGCTTTATTTTAGCCACTGGTCATTTCAAAAGCGTAAATAAGGTTCTAGTGATATATTCATTGAAGCAGTTATTCAAGCAAAACTGTGAAATTGTTGCTCAGACTTTGTGTACACAAACTACAATTCTCCTTGACATCACCCAGGCTACATTCACCATGTGTTTTTCACCACTTATCGCCACTTACTTATCAGTAAGTGGCCTTTCATGTCATTCCTCTGTATCAATCGGGGAGGGAGATTGTTGTGTCTGCTGCTCAGCTCACAACATCACTTATGTGCAATTGTATCTTAGGTCATCCAGCCACGCATTTGGACGTTAGCAACAGGGTAGCAGAACATGTAAATGGCTGCTTGTCCTTAGTCACTACAAAAACAATGGGTAATGAAATCATTTTTGCCTTTTCGTTCATTTTCTTTTACTTGCATACATTTTTTGGACAGTACATCCAACTAAATTGGATGATTCAAGATTTAGAACAGTCACTCAAAGGGCAATTGAATAAAACTGACCCAAGATGATCCAGAATTTGAGTCTTTTTTAATCAAGCTACTATTTTATCTGGACGTCCTCTGCCAAGAACTAAAGTTTTTACCTGTATTTCTTAGTGAAAATGGCCGATGTGATGTTGTTGGAAGTAAAAGAGGGAAGCTACTGGCCATTGTTCATGTCAGTGAATGTACTCTAGTCAGATAAGTAGAAGAGCCTACAATAGTCTTTTTAAGAGAGGAATGATAAAGAAAAAGGATCGATACAATTGGATATTTTTCAGGCTTTTCTTGGCCACATATTCTATTTGCATCATCTGCAAAGGGTGCACATATTTCTCACAACGCTGTGTAATTTACATTTGCATACTAAATGCATGTAGGCTATATATTGCATATCACATAGTGTTTTGACATACATTAGTACTTATGTATATTGCAATTATACTGTGATGTGGTGTATCTGTGCTGCATTTGTAGCTTCAGTCGCTCAATGCACAGTTGGTTTGCAGTTGCAGACATGGGTGCTGGCTGCTATTTATAGAAACAGGGGTCTAGACCAGCTCTGCAGCTGAGTGCCGTGTGGAGAGAGAGAGAGAGAGTGAGGCTGGTGGGTGGCATGAGGTGGTATCTGTCTATGGGGGGTGGGGATATCTGTATGAAAGCACAGGGCTCATATGCACAAAGCCTGAATATATGTTGCAAACAGAAAGAGACAATAAAAGGGGGTGGACGAGGAGCAAAGTTGATTTGATGCAGCATTTGGCAGCATTAGTGGATGTATTGTGTTGCAGATGAACAATGCTGCTGACTTCATTTAGAGTTTAGATGACTTAATCCACAAAACAGAGTGGTACTTGTGTCATGGTGGATGGATGAATAGATATACGGATAGGTGGATGGATGTGAAAAAATAGCTGCATGGCTTTGGTTTTCAAATATGTATGAAGATCTCTGAGTTGAACGCGATTCTCATCCACTTCTTGATTCACTCGTATGTCGATATAGGGGTTGGCGCAGCTGTATCCCAGCAACTGTGCACAAGACTCCCTACACAACTTACAGGGGTCTGATGGCAACACCTGGAGGATATGTGAACATGAACTTAGCAGGTTCTTTCAGAAAGTTCTGCATGTGTTTATCCTTGATGAGTGCGTATTAATTCACATGAATAATTCAGGGTTGAACAGAAGTCATGGTTTGGTTTTTAATTGGCAATTTCGGATAACATCAAGATAATTATTTGCAGATTTTTGTTGCCTTAGTCGCTCTCCTGGTACTCACATAAAAAACTCAATCTTTTTTTGTCTTTCTTCTGTAAATTGGGGTTGTAAGGATGGTAGTTTCTTTTAAAGATAAAGGTAAATGTTTGTGTCTATCCTATCCTAGCTCACCACCACAGAGAGGAGATGCAAGCTTGTTTCTAATCCCATATTTAGAGTGACCAATTTAGAGGCAAAAACCTTAAAGAGAATTACTATCTTAAAGCAATTTTCACTGAAGTTAATAGAATGCATTAATGTGTGTCGCTATTTTCCAGTTGGCGCTCATGGCGCATATGTTACAGTTCAGTTCCTTTCAGATGCATTAGTTGCACTGCTGGAGAATGCTGGATACTAAGCAGTAAATTTAGCATGTATTATTAAGGATGTCACTGTGTTGATATTCAGAAATGAAAAAATAACTGTTTAGATTCCCTTCAGAAAACTGTTTCAGATTCCAAGTTTTGTCTTGAGTAAAATAAAAAAGAACACAACTGTTAAACAACATGAGTTGAGTTTCCAATTGCAATTTTAAATGTTTAGGTTTGTGCATTTAGTGAATGCTTTTGTTTAAGGCGACATCCAATTCAGACACAAAATTGCAGTTAATGTGACTTTTGTTGTGGTACATTTGTTCTAAAGGAAATTTCGGTGATATTTTCAAAATCAGACTTCTGAATCACTAAACATATGTTCATACTTAACTAGGAAACTTAAGTATTGTATCCAAATGATTTTTTAATGCAAGTAGCCCACTGGCTCCGGTGGCCCTGAACCCTGCTGTTTACTTCTTACCAATAAAACGGCAGCAACTGAAGGTCAGGTTGTCTTAATTGGTATGCTGCACCTGGCACACACTGATGCACATTGATAGGAACTTTACAGAATTACACAGAAAATCTGTTCAGTATTTCGAGTAGAAAAAGCTAATATTTGTTGAAATGTGCATTCTATGAAAAAAAAAAAGTATTTCTTTTAGTAGAAACATGTGCCATTGCAACAAATAGATTAGATTGTACATATAAATTAGTTTCTACGTGCCCCTACGATAGACTGGCGACCTGCCCAGAATGTACCTGCTCAAGACCCCTCAAGACCCTAGTAGGAAGAAGCAGCATAAGTGATGGATTGACATGAAGAGACTGAATTGTAGACTTGTTCCGCTGAATTTGAAATGTTGATGCTGCAGTAAAAAATGAAATCCATGACTACAGTGAAAGGTGGATTAGGTTACAACTAGTAAGATCTGTTTTGCTGCAGTCAGACGAAGACAATACTGAGTCTTGATCTGAGCTGAGCCTATAGAAATAAATGCTCAGTTCATTGGTTCTGCCCAGGTTTCAGTCTGTCTGATACTAAAATACTCTTTTTCTTTCCCCGAGCACATGCTGTTTGTTGTTCACTCTTTAGATGTTCTAAATAGCAAACTGAGCTTTCAGATTTATACTGCCTATGAATAATTGTCTGAAATAACTGTGTTTCACTGAACAAATCAGCTGGAACAGGCAGACCGAGGTAAAAGCTTTGTGTGTCACCGCATGTGAAGCTTGGACACCGCTGGCAAGCTCTTCTTTTTTAAGGGAGCTGTGTGCTGGAGAGAAGGCCAGTGATCGATTCTACCCAGAGGCAAAGCTGAAAAAGATGGAGTTTACTCCAGGGTTCCATCACAAAAAAAGAAGAGCGAATGACAGGATTGCTCTTAGTTTGCTGCAGATCTTGTGTTGTGGCGACCTGAGAGGGAAAGCTGATGAGGATGGACTGCCAACTTTTAGAGAAAAGTCCAATTTGACCAAGAAATTGATTAACTCCCATGATGTTTAATTTAAGGCTTAAACCTATAGTTAAAAAGAAAGAAAAAGAGTTGATGAATTGGGGAAAATAAAACATTGAGTTACGTGGAATTTGAGGAATTAGTTGAGGAAACATTTGACACATTTATGATGTGTCGCTGCATGATGATGTTGTTCACATGGGATCCCCATCACAGTGTTTACATGAATATTTTTACACACTGCATTTCCTGATAGAACACAAATATTGTTGAATGTTTTCATTTAACAGTGATGATGTCCATGTCTCTACTATACATCCACCCAGAGCTGGTTTCTGTAAGTGATGCCCCACTGGGATATTTAACATGACTAATGGCAGGAACAGCAGACAGCTGCAGAGCATGCAGTGTCTCTTCGAGTGGGCGTATGAGAAACGCTGTTGTTTTGCTTTGTCAGGTTTTCACATTTCATTGTTGAAGCTAATCCAATTAGTATCACATCAGAAACCAGTTGCATGAAAAGTGCAGTTTACTTGTAGTTCTATGTAATCTTTGTGTTTTCAGTTCATGAATTTAGAAAACTATTTTCTGAGATTTTATAAATAGTGAAAAAACAAGCTTTATGAATGGAATCTAATCTGACCTTTATTAGTTTAGAGGCACCGAAAAGAATCGTTTAATTTATTTCCTATCCAATAAAGATATATAGAAATTTTGTTTCGTTTGTATAAAACACTGATCTGTATTTCTTTTCCCTTTCAGACGGTTCGTCATGGTTTTCCTTACCAGCCCTCTGCTTTGGCCTTTGATCCAGTGCAGAAAATCCTGGCGATCGGCTCAAGATCTGGCGGTGTGCGGATGTATCCTTTCATTTGTTAAACATACACAGCGAAGTTGCATTAATATGCCACACCTTTCTTTTAATACACCGATACATATAATTCTGCTAAAAAATGCAAATGATTCGATCTAATAATCTATCTAACCTTGCTGCTGTTGAAAATTATAAAAAAGGTTAACATTTTTTCTTACCTAAGATGATATTACTTTGTAAATGAAATAATATATGGGCAAACATATTAATATAATTCATATTTTAAAAAGAAAAATGGACATAAAAATGTTTTTACATAGAGAAAAGAAAAAAAAGGCTGACATGATCAGGGAAATAAATCTGAACATGTGTGATATTCCCATACAAAATAGACAACACTGTCTCTTCAGGCAGGTATCTCCCACATATATGGCCTCCCCCCTCTGCCTGTATTCCCCCTCGCTCTTTCTGCCTCGTCATTTCATGTTTCTCACTTGTCATGTTGCAGACTCAGATCTGTCCATCCAGCGCTCCGTCCCCAGAGTCACCCAGTTTCAGAGCAGGTAGAGAATGAGAGTGCAGTCCAGGTCGGACATTACACTTTCATACACACCAAGACATCCAGGTATTCCTTCAGGAAATGGGGTTTTGATGCTTCAGCATGTGGTGTACATGAGCAAACACGGTGATTTCTGTGCTGACCAAAAAAAACAAGAAATTAAAGGAGTACCAGTCTTTCAGGAGGGAGGTAAAGCAACACATTGATGTGGGATGAATTGCTTCAAACCAAGCCAAATGTAATGGATCATATATTTTGCCACATCTTTAAGTGAACGCCTTTCCTATGTGTTTCACATGAGGTCTGGGGGCCAAGCTTGGAATTCCATCTGAATGGAAGCCTTTGAGTGACTTTGCATTTGTATTGACATGCTGCACACACACCCCTGTCTATTCTCATGTGGCCTGTCACTGTATCTCTGTGTCTCTCTGTTTCTCTCAAATGCCTGGCCACACACTCAGGGCTTTTCCTTTATGCTGTTTTTTTTATATATTGCCTCACCTTCAATTGTCTTCTGTCAAAAGGACGTTTTTCCTCCTTATTTTTTCATACTTTTTCAATTCACCTTTCCTCTGTCCTTCACAGCCTTTTAGAACATTCCTCCTCTTCCTCTCAGGGATTTCTGCGTCCCCCTATCATCTTCTGTAATGATCTCTCTCGTGTTTTTCTCTTTCTTCTTCCCTGTTTGTAGCTATATTTTGCTCCTGTTAAAAAGTCCTCTTTTCAAGACCTCCAGAGAGTCAGAGTTAAACATTGAGATGCCACTATTGATTTGTTGTGCTGGGCTGTGTTATGTGTGGGATGTGTAGGATGTGACTTTTCCATTATGTGTGCTTGTGTGCAGACATGCCTCCCTGACTACCTGTGGGCAAGTGCTGTATGAATTTGCCTCGCCGTAGCCAGAGGAGTGATCGGCATAAAATCATTTAAAGACACTTACGTTTTGGTCCACTCCGAATGGCTTGAGACCTGAGGGGCGATGTCTACACAATACATTTTCTTAGGGCTGCACTCTGGATGTTGTTCATGGAATTATCAGAAATCACTCTCAGTTTAGGACCACAGCCTCCAGTTCTCCGATTACCACACAATTCCCTTTCTTTTCCACAATTCTTTCTCTGTATTTTACAAATGTAACATTTTTGTTATTACTATTGTTGTGATTTATATATTTGTCACTAGCTTTCCATCCACTGCAAATTTCAGCAGGATAGCAATGATCAGTTCATCAATCTGAGTTTTTAAGTCCCACTGGGTCCTAGCTCTGTCATCCTCCACTACATTTGGATGTATCTCCTGTTTTGACATGGAGACTTCCAGCCTTTTATCAGGTTAGATATAACAAGAGTATGGTGTTACTGATGCCTGAGGACTCTCAGTGGACCAAATCCTTGCCAGGATAAGCTTCTTCGACTGTCTTGCAATATATGTGAGTGAGACATATGATTATAGCCATGGTGACTCACAATAAAGTCATGCCAGACATTAGAAAGACCAGTATATTCTTTAAAAAATATATAAGTGCAGCAAAACAATTGAAGTTTAGTGCCGTTTTGCACATGTACTTATACTTGAATAGAACAAATGGAATTTAAGGGTTTTGTTTTGCAATTAGACATTTATGAACCTCCTTAAAATACACATAATAACCTGCCAAGAACACACTTTGACACACCGGCCATGAACACTACAAGAAATGAAATACTCAATTACTCACATTGATAGATGATAGAATTCCAAAGTGCATGTGTGAAGAAAACCATGTAGTTAGACCTGGTGATGGGAGTATCGGTCAAAGGGAACATTTTCTGTGACAGGCTGGTGGACCTGTTACCACAGAATAAAGCAATTATGAGTGAAAACCATTTCCTAGAATGCTCAGGAACTCTACCTGGAGCAACAACAGTAAGAAAATAAAGAAAAGGAGGGCGCAGGTGTTGCTTGGAGAGAACTCTGCCTCTGGTGTGACCCAGGCGCAGTCTTTATCTGAACCCAGTAGAGCATCTCTGAAGAGATCTGAAAATGTCCCAGGCTGCTTTCATAGCCTTGAGACTGAACAATGGATAAAAAATACAAAGGAAAGATCTGTCAACTGGAAGCATCGTTACAGCGAAGAGCTTAGGCATCCAAAAAAGCTTTCATAAAAGAGTAAATTAGGCCTCTGAGTAATTGCGATACTGGGTGTGTGTCTGTTTGCGTGGTGTGCGGACATTTGCGTTGACGGGTGTGGCTCAGGAACAGAGTGGCTTTGTTGCTGAGACAGCTCTACTGCGAGTTGGTGTCTGAACACTTTTATTGACCTTCTATTTGATATCCTGATGTTACAACTGGTAGAATGAAGTCCAACCCCCTGCCGAAGTCAAGAAACATTAAAGGCACAGGAGCACAATGGCACGAGAGACAGCATTACTGGTCGCTGTCGCTGTGTGACATATTTACCTTGAATAGCTGAGTCAGTCACAGAAGGACTGGTCCTGCTCTGGTGAATAGTGCATAGCAACAATGTCATCAAGGTTGGCGCAGTGGGTTGGCAACAAGGCTCTCTGCAGTGGGCTCCTAGGACACTCCTCCCCTCTGCCAGGGGCGCGACTACAAACATATGCTGAGATTTAGTTTATTGAGAACAAATGTAATAGCGAAGGAGCATGCGTGTGTTCTTTGTCTGCGTTTGTGTGTTTCTTTCTGTGTTGCTCTGCTCAGACCTGTGCGTCTGCCTGCTGAGCACACATCTACTGGCCGTCTACTTTTGTCAGCGTGTGTGTGTGTGTGTATACAAAGATGCACACGCACATATTTGTCTCCTGTCCATGACGGTTTGTGTCACAGTGCTGTGAATGTGAGCGCAGCCTCAATAAAAGGTTTGAGTAATAGAATTGCCCAGAGTCTGATAGACAGTCACTTCTCATAACAGTCAACGAGATCAGGGACTAAGGAGACAAAAATGAGGTAGATACACGGACAGAAATAGAATAGTCTGGGGGGTTGCTTCTAGGTATGAGAAGAGTGTTTCTGTCAGATTGGTCAGTTGACATTAGTCCATCCGACATGTTACTACTTGTAATACAAGTCACATTCTGTTGGGCATGTCACAAGTGCTGAGCGACTGTTCAATAACATACATAATCAGCATTCATTGAATTCCAATATTATGATTTATGATGGATTTGATGCTTTAGAGTATTTTTGTTTCCATCCATGTAAATTACAGTGTTTTCATATTGCGACACAGCTTAACTCAACCCATACAACAAATCACTATTCAGTGTCATTATTTGTAGAAGGATATCCCTCTGCAAACACACAGTAATTAAAGACCAATCGTTCAAATCAAACAGTCAAATCAATGCCTTTTTTCTATCTTAGTTTACACTCTGTCACATAATCAAATGACATGCAAAATAATTTATAATGTAAACTCTTCATAAGAGACAAAACATGATCAAAATATTCACAAAGGTTATGCTGATTTTGTGCTGATACAAGATAATACAATATAATACAAGCTGTCTTATGTAACTGGCTCACAATGGAACTCAGTGTGATATCAGCACAGTGATGCCAGTAAACCAGCTTATTGACTTGAGCTAAAGATGCATGCCCTTTTACCATCTCAAGGCACTGAAAATACGTAATGGTCGCCAGATCTGTTGACAGATCTGTGTAATCAAGATAAGCTATCCACTTCTGCTCATAGCTGGTTTAAAAGTAACTGCGGGCTCACTTTTTGGGATAAACCTCTCGTCCGCAGCCACATGTTGTTCAGTGGCCAGCAGCCAGGAATAAGAAAGCTTCATTTGGTAAGCAGATCACTCCATATACACACGCAGCAAACTGCAGTTAGACAAGCAAGCCAATCAGATTCCCGTCTATTAGATATTCATCATTGTCACACTTTGCCATTGGCTTTTCTCACAGTGTGAACAGGCATATGGGCCATTTGCTTTTTGGCCCACCCGTTCCAGAAGCTGGCCGGTGCCATCACCAGGTTTTAGCCTTGCAATAAGCACTGGGTGCATTTACTTAAGACATTTGTTTATTCATTTATTAGCTTATTTTTGTCGCTCCTGTCGCTACATAATACGTTCGTAGACTCATTATTAAAAAAATCGTTCTCATGGAAATGGACGTGTATAAATAATCATGTACCCTGCTGCCTAGTGTCTCCCTGGGAGTGGAGTGGATTATTCTTAATAGGATTTGCAGCCTTCTATTTGTAAACTAGAGTAATGGCTCTTTTTACTGACACCAAAGGTGAGCAAGCAAAAGTGCTGCTCTGGTAGTTGGACAGAAAAGGGATGAGGCAGCAGTATTAAGTTACTCATTAGCATGCACTGCATTCTATCCTCACTTTACCCATGTAGAGTTTCAGATGATGGAAATGAAAATGGACTGAGTCAAAAGATGGAAGACTATGATCATGTTTAATAGTGAGAATTAAGAAGATTTTGAAGTTTTTACCTGTCATTTTGCAGTTTTCAGTGCTTTATGAATGATATAAGAGGAGGTAATTATGATTATCATGGGCTCGTTATCTGCTATCTCTCTACATCATCTGAATGTCTCCCCCCAAAACTCAATGGAATCATTAAGACATTTTAAGAATCTAAATTCTTTTGAGTTAAAAATGATAAATATTTGAAAGATTGATATAAAAAACACAAGTGTTGTAAAAAAAGAGAGGTTCTATATTTCATCTTTTGAGAAAATCTGCATTTTCTATGAGACAGAACCTTCAATGTGTAAATTACACATTTAATCCAGTACATTTTACATTTTGCTTCAAATTCTCACCTCTGTCACCTGCTCTGCATCTTTTTTATGTTTTTCTGACATTATTTTTTCGCTTGTCTTGTCAACAAAGACGAATACAGGAGGTGATTCCAGGTCACAGTTGTGATTCCAGGCAATGACCCGCATAATATGACCAGTGGCTGACGTCTGCTAATGATTATTGTTTACTGCAGCGGGAATTATTTCTCTCTTTTTTTTCAGTGCGATAAAATTACCCTTCCTCATTGATAAAACATCATAGTGCAGATGGGTGTGGTACAGGAGTGCTGTTCCCCATTGTGCCTGGAGCTTTCCATTCAGTGCAATGCAGCAAAGCTCTCTCTCCGTCCAGTCTCATGGCACAGCCCCTTCCACTATAATTTGCAGATGATGAGTGATGACTTAAATGTGCATAAAAAAAGCACAGCCTTGATTGTTTGTTCTTAAAACCGAGAGCAAAACATGAAACAAGATCAGGTGGACTTTGCATTGTGTTCGATATTTGACTAAATAAACTATTTGAAATTCACTGTGGGAAATGAGCCAAATAAATTGGAATATTATCTAATGGCGTATAAAATGCTGTGCATAATAATTTGTTATGATGTTCTAAACAGCATGTTTTGCTGTGTGGTTTTACATTGCTGTGAAGCAGAAGCAGAAGGGAAGAGGTAGGGCACCTTTAAGCGATGAAAGTGGTGCAAATATAATGCAGATGCAGTGGTAGATAGTACAGAAGCAGAGTGCAAGAATGCGAACACTGGCATGTAAAGAAAAGTAGGGATTACAATACATGGATGCTGCCTCAATACAGATAACGGCAGGTAGATGAGATCAACCTTGCTGTGAAAATGCATTTTAAACCACTTACACAAACACCATTGTGTATGAATATAAGATATTAAATAACCTTTGTGTCATGCGCAAGGCCATGTGGACTTGCATTTGATCAAGTTTCTACCTGGTTTGACAAACTCATGTTAATGCAGTAGTTGTTCTGTGTTACAATCTTGATTGTAGTTGTTGTATAATAACTATTGTTGTATAATAACTTCTACATGCAGTATCCATTTGGCTTGCCTTAAAGCAAGCCAAATGTATTTTCTTTTATTACCCATTACCTATTATCTAGTAAGAAAATTCAAATAAAACATCTTCTTTTTTCCTCTCAGACATAATCCTGTGGTATTCCCAACCTTTAATGTGTGCTTGTGTGGATTTTAAGTATATTTAGACAGTGAGCAATGGCATAGCCAATTATTGAAGTGTTAGTACCCAACAAACATATTTTGGATTCTATCAAAAATGTTATCATTCTGTGACTGTATATAGTCATGTTGGAATCTTACACAAACCCACTGCCAAATCTGTTGTAAGCAGCACAACAAAAATTCAATGCTGGGCCCTTCTCTCAGGGGAATCAGGCCCAGTGGTCATGTGTCCACTCGGCTGGGAGTGGCACATCGGGGAATGAAAGGTCAACTGCGTATTAATAGCAACACTGAACTCGGGGAACATCCCTGGCGTACATTTCTACAATACAAAGTGTGGATGAAACGAGAGGATGTGTTCATAAAATTCTACAGGAAAATGAATTAACTGTAGAATCAAACTCCTCCAATTGTTCAAAGTTCTTGTAGCTCAGAGCTATGAAGAATATTGTTTGAACAGCTGAGCTTCTTCAAATCCAGCTTATTGGCTGTGGTCAGGGCCATTCTCAGCAGGTTTTTTCAGCTTTTTTTTCCAGTAGTATTTTAAACTGGTTCATGGGGATGTCTGCACATGTATGGCGCAGTGCAAAGGCAATAAAAACAGACTCTGGTGTTTTATCTATCATTTAGAGACAGATCAATATAACATATAAACACTCTTTATTTTAAAAAAATTTGAGAACACAAAAGAGCTAAGGCCACACAAAGTCTATGGACACAGAGGGCACACACACACACACATAGGCATCAGCTAATCAAGCCGCAGTGAAAGACTCACAGAGATGGTGAAATGGAGGGTTGTATGATTGCTCAGCTCACTTTTTAAGATCATCGGAGAGAATCAGGGGCGTGGAATGATTGCTCTGAAGTAAAAATTGGTTACTTGTGCTGATGATTGCTGATCAATTGGCTTTTTTGTTCTAAATGATTGATGTTTAATGTAAACTCCAATCCACAATTTTCCGAACAGTTCTAATATATTCTGAGAACATGCACAACAATTGCTAATACGTGTTAAATGTCAAAAGACAAAACAAGCATGACATGTTTTTTTGTCATAGCATGCAAGTTTGTAAATTCTTTAGCACGGAAATATAGTGGACAGTAATAAAAAATGAATATATGAGTGGTGGATGCTGTAGATTCTCCAGAATGTTCGGCCTCTGCTACATTATGTATAGTAATTTCTACCTAACTTTCACCCTCTGTAACGTAGTTACTCTAGAACCAAGTTTGTTTTTGTTTCCATCA